>JAPDDM010000043.1:50000-67606 GCA_027474115.1 Schizopygopsis malacanthus
AATCATGTACTTGTCATCATCACTGTAGGCCGGTCCCTGGACCGTTCAATCTCACTGGTGTGATTCAAAAGTTATGTAGATGACATTATAAACTACTATATTCAAATCTGCTCTCCTGCCTTTGACTGGCACTCAGCCAAAGACAGACTTGCACAAAACTTGTCATAAATATTAACTGTTCTATGCTTTCAACAACATATTGTTTATGTTTCAGACATTAAAATAACCATATATAGTCACAAAACATATTTATACACACGGATGCCTGTGGAAACGCCAGTAATAATCAAAATAAACCTCAAACATAATCTGATTATACATTTTATTCATGGCAAACATGCAATGTGTAGTTAACCATAAAGTTGATTATTCTTCTCTCAGTTCACCAGCTGTCACAGAAACAGAGGAATCCATGTGTAAATCTGACAAACTCCTGACTCCCTGACTGTGTTAGAGCTTAAACAACCGTGGCAGCATCTCTATGATGATCATCTCTATGATGATTTTAGATGTAGTAGAAACACAAGATTGAATTGTAACTCACACATTCTCAAAAAATTGTTGCAAATGCAACTATTTTGGTCGCAGTCTAGAGCCCTGTGTAACTTTTATCGCACTAGCGATTAATAAATAAAATGGCATGCTGCTTGCAGACGAACGTTGTAGCCATATCTACTTCTCTCTGTTTATGGATGTGGAGAATCACACAGGTACCAACAAATTGAAAATAGACCCACTATAGGCTCACCGTACTGATTCAGTACAAACAATGAAGACAAAAAAAAAGTTAGTTACACCATATGTGAACCTGAAAACACACTACATTGCAAGGACAGAATGGTTTGCCAGGACACTGTATTGAAATCATAGTCATTGTAGTTACACCATATGTGAACCTGAAAACACACTACATTGCAAGGACAGAATGGTTTGCCAGGACACTGTAGTGTGTTAATGATTAGTGAATAGTAGACATATAACTGTCATAAAGTCCTGCTAAACCACTCTGTCCTTTCAATACAGTCACAGTGTGTTGTCAGAGACATCAATAAGGTTTGGTCATTGTAGCTTTGCATGGTTAAATTCTGTACCAGAAAAGGCAGAACCAGATGTCAGGCGTAAAACAACACTTTAATGCAGTACCTCATATTTTAACTGATGTTATAAAGGTTAGTGCTGGGTGGTATAAACAACAATCTGTGTCACAGTGCTTTCTAAGATTCTGCTGCTTTCACAGCATATCACAGGATTATTTTACTTATGTAGCTTGAGCAAATATTCTACACCAGTATTTTTTTTTTTTTTACGTACATTTATTCTCTCTTTTACAGATGAAGGCAGATGCCGTTACTGAAATGTCAAGACTCTTACCAGAAGTTCAGAACAGGTATTGTGTCATTTTCATTGAGTGTGCTTACTTTATATATGCCAAATAGAAATTTGACATAGAGACTTGTGGTAGAGTTACACGCTGTTAATCAGAAAACACACTACATTGCAAGGACAGAATGGTTTGTCTGGACACTGTATTGAAACCATAGTCATTGTAGTTACACCATATGTGAACCTGAAAACACACTACATTGCAAGGACAGAATGGTTTGCCAGGACACTGTAGTGTGTTAATGATTAGTGAATAGTAGACCTATAACTGTCATAAAGTCTTGTTAAACCACTCTGTCCTTTCAATACAGTGTGTTGTCAGCAGAGCTCCAGACTAACATTTGAGAGCAGAAGCACCAGCGCCACTAATTCTACAGATGGTGGTGCAAGGAGTAGATTTGGTATAGCTGGGGGATGGTGTGTGGGAGTATAAAAAAAAATTATTTAATCATAAAATTACTATTGCTTTGCATTAATAAGTGCAGTTACTAATAATACTATATGTTCATTTCTTTTTTATACACATTTGACAGTAAAGCACTAAGCTTGAGTTGGGAAGCATACAACATTTACTTTTATTAACAACAGTAACATGCTTAATCTAATTTTTACATAGAAAATGTATATATTCTACTCTTATTAAATGCACCATTATTCTTCTATAATATTAAATGGAACTCACCAACATAAGTGATTATGTGTCATTTAGTCGCAAATTGAAAAAAAAGGTTTGTTTTTGAAGGCACTTTGTGACTTTTCTTACTTCATACACAAAAAAGTGTACAAATCTGATTACTGGACGTTTTGATATTTTATAATAGTGATTTTATAATTTCAAAATACAAAGCAAAAAAGTAGAAATTAATGTCTATTAAGCCAATAAGTGCTCCTCTGCTCCTATCAACTGGTTATAATGGTGACTTAATGTATTTTTTTATTTTACGTAAGTGTTTGTTTACCACAAAGTATATTTTTGCTCATCCCATTAAAATAGCATTCAAACTGGATCACTTTAGAGCTTTAAACCACTGAAAATAGTTGTGTGAAATGCTTGAAAGTCATTGGAAATTTCTCTCTCAAAAGGTTGTACAGACCCTGAAATGAACAATGTAATAACATTGGACTATTTCTGCCACAACACCATTGTCAGTTAGTGTTACTGCTTCTGGTTTTCTGATGTACATCAGCGTAGGGCTGGGCGATATGGCCCAAAAAATTATCACGATAATTATTTTCATATCAGTCGATATCGATAATTATCACGATAAATGTCAAATCTTTATTTCTTTCAAGTTTAAAGCCATATTTTTGCTCCAAAGTGAAAGTTTTAGAAACCAGACCATTAATTTTCCTTAACACAATAATTATCTAAATAGATATGTATTTCTTAGTTTCTGCATGTTCTAATGAGTTGATATTGTTTCAAAATCAAGAAACCGGTTTGGGTTGCCTCATAATATGAATGATAATAATATCACTTTTTTGTCTCTTAGAAATACACATTTGATCGTAGCTTGAGTTAGGATGCAGTAACATTTTTGTTCATTATCAAAATCAGTAACATCTGTAGCAACCTCAGTTTTATATGGTATAATGTATTCTGACCAAGTTTTTATTTTTATTAAGCATTGGTCTCCTATAGTAGCATACATTTAAATAATGATAAACAGTTAAAACCACACATATAGCACCTCAATAACATGGTCAAAATATAACTAAATGGTTTTTAAGTAGTCTATTTGTATGAAAGACAGTAGTCTAAAACCATTCAGTATAAATGCACACATGCTATAGCTGCCTTAACCACACATACTTACTATAATTATATACCATTACTCCTGTAATAATATTAAATGTGAATATCCCACATTTCTGCCACAATACCATAGTGCAGTGAATGTTACTACAGTAAATCCATGGTAAATAATGGCGATGTGCAGATTGAAAAGCCTTCTGACTGTCTCGTTGCACAGTGTTTCTCATGTTCGGCTTGTGTTCTCACATTAGGTGTGTTCGACTTAAAGCGGCGCTGCACAGAATGGTCAGTGTATGACATCAAAGTACCGCGAGAGCGATAAGAGCAGATTAAACCTATGCTTTCGAATGGCCATTCGAAAGCATAGGTTTCATCTGCTCTTATCGCTCTCGCGGTACTTTGATGTCATACACTGACCACACTGTGCAGCGCCACTTTAAGTCGAACACGCCTACTGACTGGATCTCACAGCACTGCTTAGTGATCACGTGACCGAGTAAACGCATCTGCTTTCGTGAGCTCGTGCTGCGCGGCAGTTTGAACTGTGATCCGAGCGGATAAACGGTCCGTGTGGCGCGATTCAAATGAGTCACGTGGTTTCGTTCCGCTTTTGGCGAATAAACATTATATAGAACATTTTTTGAACTTAGTCATATCGTTTTAGAGGAAAATTATATCGCGATAATTATCGTTATCGAATTATCGCCCAGCCCTACATCAGCGCTGTTTATTAGGGATGTGCATCTCCATAACTGAGGCCGATCTGATACACATCTCGATGCATAGCCAACGATATGATACATATGAAGCAGCTAGCGATGCGATACGATTCACCCCTATTACGATTCCATTCAACACAATGCGATTCGATGTAATGGAAAAAATATGATTTCTATTATTTCTTTGGTTCAGACAGATAGCAAATCATAAATTAACTTATGTCTTCTGACTTCTAACGCCTCAAGGCCTGTTTTATAAAACAAGTTTACCAAATAGGCCAGGATAATTTCAGTTAGTCTGACTCACAGTCAAATGATTTGGTTCCATGAAGCAAATTGAACACAGATCAACCTCAGACAGTGTGGCTACTTATGCTGGAAAGCTAACCTGGTTCAGGCTAAGCTGAGCTCCTCTAACACTGACCAATAGGAATGAATTATATTACCACTGACTCCCTCACATACTATCATAGCCATGTAGCCTTTCTCTCTGGTTTTATAACAGCTGTACCTTTTATAGTTAGAACAGATAGCATTAGAACATTACTATCTAACAATGCTCTTTAACAATCACTAAACTAAAAGTTAAAATCACTAAATTAAAACTACATTTGAACTGCTGTAAGAAACACACATTAACTCATCTGAGCTTAGTAATTAGGACTGTATTAGCTTACATTTTATTTACCAATTACAATAGTCCCTTTAAAGTTACTGCTATCATAAAATGCATATTTGACTCCTAATTATTGAGCTCTGTCTGTGTAGCTTGTCCACTCCTGATAGCAAAATGGATATATTTGCATGACTTTCTAACATTTACAGATGAAAAATATACTCGTGACATGTCAGTTATACATTGAGGAAAACAAAATGTCTCAAATGCATTAAACAGCAGAGATATATTCACTGTTTGTCACGGTGGATCGATTTGATCCACGATTGACATTAAGGGCTGCTTAAGAATAAGCGTACACAAATTAGGTAGATTGTGTGAATTTACATTGTCATTTATAAACGCTTTAGCTCCGATTGATTTGTTAGTTTATTTCAAGTCAGGTTTTGGACTTTAATCCCTGCTTTTCCTCGGGTATCCGCAGTGTTGTGATTTGTCATATTCACACGCAGCGTTGATAAGAGAATGCGCTTGAGAAACAGTTTCTCGAGGAGAAATCAATCTACATTTATAATATTGGTCACAGATTATTGGTCACTTTCTAAACAATACAAGTGTAGCGCATCCACTAGTAATGAAATATAAATAGTTTTTTACAGATGCAAATATGTTAGAAAAGATGCATCGTGATACAAATGCCAACTTGAATCCGATGCACACTTTTTAAACTGATACATCGCGTCGTTAACTTTTTTTGCCGGTGCACCGAGCGAATCAGGGAATCTTCCCATCCCTACTGTTTATGACACAAAATTCTGGGCCGAATTTGAATGATTCTCACTAGATCTCACAGCAACCTTTATTCATTCTGAGGTGAATTTAAATGCTTCTCACTGGATCTCACAGCGCTGTGCTGCCACAGTGTCGCGTAATCAGCTTTGGTTCCCGAGTAAAGCTGTTCTGAGCTTGCTCAGTGACATCAATTGATAGTTTTCATTTGACGTCACACCATTATAGGAACGCCCACCTGGAGGGCAAAACCAAGCTTTGCTCCACTGACCGCCAGTTACTTTTACACAGATTGCATCAAGTAATAATGTAGTAAAACGTTCAGTAAACACCTTATTGATGATGTATATTTTTTACATGCTACCAGATGAAGCCAGAATATAAACGCAACGTGCAAAGTTTCAGGTTAAATGGCTTCCCATAGAAAACCATTAGAAGGAAAACACTGAACCGTTAAGCGGATTGCGTCATAAACTATGCATCATTAATATGGTGACTACTGAATTTGATCTTTTAATATTACTGTTTTAAATATATTACGACACTTTAAGTGTTTTTACAATGTTTTGTTGCACTATTTTTGATTGAAATATTGCTGCGGGTGCTTAATATGGATTGCAAATGGCCAAAACTTGCATTTCGTTCAGAAATACCTTTGTTTTGTTCTTTTGAGAGGTGATCAAAATATTTGCGGCTGGGAAACAGATGAAAAATTGACACGCTTGTCCTGCAGTTCTATGGATGTTTTGCCCTCCAATTCTTTGAGCCGGTCACATGATTGAAAGCTATCAATAAGGGTTGGTCATTATAGCTTTACATGGTTAAATTCTGTACCAGAAAAGGCAAAACCAGATGTCAGGCGTAAAACAACACTTTTTAAATGGCTTTTTAATGCAGTACTTCATATTTTAACTGATGTTAGAAAGGTTAGTGCTGGGTGGTATAATCAAAAATCTGTGTCACAGTGCTTTCACAGCATATCACAGTATTTTTCCTTATTTAGCTTGAGCAAATATTCTACACCAGTATTTACGTACAGTCATGGCCAAAAATATTGGCACCCCTGGTAAATATGATCAAAGAAGGCTGTGAAAATTAATCTGCATAATCCTTTTGATATTTTATTTTAAAAAATCAAAAAAATCTAACCTTTCATTGGATAATAAAAAAAAATGGGGGAAATATCATTATGAAATAAATGTTTTTCTCAAATACACGTTGGCCACAATTAACGGCACCCTTTTATTCAATACTTTTTGAAACCTCTATTTGCCGGTTTAACAGCTCTACATTTTCTCCTATAATGCCTGATGAGGTTAGAGAACACCTGACAAGACATCAGAGACCATTCCTTCATCCAGAATCTCTCCAGATCCTTTAGAGTCCCATCTCCATGTTGGTGCTTCATCTCTTCACTACAGGGTTCAGGTCAGAGGACTGGAATGGCCATAGCAGAAGCTTGGTTTTGTGCCCAGTTTGTATTATTGTCCGGTAGGGAAGATCCAAACATGGCCCATTGTAAGATTTCTACCAGAGTCATTCACTTGTTGATTTTTTATCTGTAGGTATTTGATATAATCCATGATGCCATGCGTCTAAATAAGATGTCCATCTCCAACATAAATATAGGCCCACAACATAAAAAATACAGCAGTATATTTAATTGTACATATGGGGTATGTTTTATCCCTGTGTTCACCAAACCCATCTTGAGTGTTTGCTGCTAAAAAGCTAATTTTTTAGTTTCATCTGACCATAGAAGCCAGTCCCATTTGAAGTTCCAGTCGTGTCTGATAACTGAATATGCTGAGTTTGTTTTTGGATGAGCTAGGATAATTTTTCTTGAAACCCTCCCAAACATGTAGTGATTTAGGTGATGTTTGACCATTTTTTTAAGGTTTTCTGACCCAGAGACTTAACTATTTTCTGCAATTCTCCAGCTGTGGTCCTTGGGGTCACTCAAACTCTACTTATCACGGTGCATTAGTACGATCTAGACACACGTCCTCTTCCAGGCAGTTTCATAACATTTTATGTTGACTAGAAATTCTTAATTATAGTCCTGATGGTGGAAATGGGAATTTTCACTGCTTTAGCTATTTTCTTAAAGCCACTTCACTAATTTGTGAAGCTAAATTATCTTTTGCTTCACTTCAGAAATATATTCTTTAGTTTTTCTCATTGTTATGGATGATTAAAGCCCCGTTCACACTACAAGTGACACAATCCCATTCATTTCAATTGAGAGCTGGTGATTTCCGGCGACACGAGGGACAGCGAGCGATAGCGACTGTTGGCGACCGGATGGGGCGTGTCCAGCGACGGACAAAGTTCAGAATCCTTCAACTTTATGCAAATGAAGAGCGACATTCTGGAGCAACTGCCAATACGAAAGAAGACGGTTGAGCTTACGTGATCGTTCTCCTCTCAGCGGTAGATAAACATACTCAATGGAAAAAAAAAAATCCTCCAAAATGTTTGTATGTAGTGGTAAGAAATATAATTTGCTGTCAAGGCAACCAGTAGCGAGAACGCTCACTAGCGACCTCATCACCAGGTGGTGTGAACGCACTCTTTAGCTGGTAGTGTTTTCCCTCCTATTTATATTTATGTGAAACAGGAAGCCATACCTGGATAATTTCATGTTCATAATCATCCTGGACTGCTCAAAATTGTGAATATAAATGGGAATATACTATATTTTACTCAGAAGAATTTCTAGCGGTGCCAATAATTGTGTCCAACGTGTATTTGATAAAAAATTATTTTATAATGATATTTCCCCCCATTTAAAATGTTTATTATCCAATGAAAGGTTAGATTTTTGTGATAAAAAAGTTCAAAAAGGTCAACAATGTAAATTTATTTTCACAGCGTTCTTTGATCATATTTACCAAGGATGCTGATATTTTTGGCCATGACTGTACATTTATTGTCTCTTTTACAGATGAAGGCAGATGCCGTTACTGAAATGTCAAGACTCTTTCCAGAAGTTCAGAACAGGTATTGTGTCATTTTCAATGAGTTTGCTTACTTTATATATGCAAAATAGAAAATTAACGTAGAGACTTGTGGTAGAGTTACACGCTGTTAATCAGAAAACACACTGCATTGCAAGGACAGAATGGTTTGCCAGGACACTGTATTGAAACCATAGTCATTGTAGTTACACCATATGTGAACCTGAAAACACACTACATTGCAAGGACAGAATGGTTTGCCAGGACACTGTAGTGTGTTAATGATTAGTGAATAGTAGACATATAACTGTCATAAAATCCTGCTAAACCACTCTGTCCTTTCAATACAGTCACAGTGTGTTGTCAGTGACATCAATAAGGTTTGGTCATTGTAGCTTTGCATGGTTAAATTCTGTACCAGAAAAGGCAGAACCAGATGTCAGGCATAAAACAAAACTTTAATGCAGTACAAGGGGGCCGGCCGATTATCGGTGCCGATATTAAGCATTTTTACGATTATCGATATCGGCCATTTTCAAAACAGATTTGCCGATAATTTTTTTTCATTTCTTTTTTCATTTTATTTTTTTTATGCAAACAAACATACTATTTACAGGTGACATTATTTATTGGTGAATAAATAATACAGGTGAAATTATTTAATTTTTAAATGCACTATTTGGCTCGATGCAGCCTGTCTGAGCTCAACACTCTGTGAGAGTGAGGCGATCTCTCAATCTCTGAGAGCAATCTCCGCCCACCGCTCATCTGATATGTAGAGAGTCACGAGAGCAATCTCCGCCCACCGCTCATCTGATATGTAGAGAGTCACGAGTCCGACCAATCAAAGCGGAAAACTGAAGGCAGTCTCACACCGAAAGCACTTGCTAACTGGAGCTGCCTCAGTGATCACGCATCAGTTGTTTCTCAAAGGTACAATACGATTGCAATAAATCACAATCCACTACACTGAAGTTGCAAAACACCTCAATATAACCTATGATGTCCGCGATGCAGAAAATGCGGGCGGAATCGCGGAATGCAGTCATATAATGGAATTTACCGTATAACGCGGAATGTCATGGAATTTGTCAAAGTTTGGATGAATTAATCAAAAGTAGGTCAGTACACTTAAATCGACTCGCGCTATGGACTAGTATCTATAAATATTAAGCCTTATTAAGAAACTTAAAAGGTCCTCGTGGCAACCTGTCAAAATATAAGTTCGGTTTAGCCGAATATATTACTGTGGTGCAGTAGAATATACGTAATACAACTACAACAATTATTACAACTTTTGTTGAGAATAATCACACAATACGCTAAATACGTTTACTTTAAGTTTTACAAAATGTTTACAGAATGCTTCTGGGTGATCCCTGCACTTATGTTATTATTAATATTACTGTTTATTTAATGTTGTTGTTATTAACAGTTTTCAGAATTAAAGACATGTTTAAAAGCATTTGAAGAACGTTTTTTGACAGAGCTCTTGTTATTATTAATTTTGGCATTCATTTTCATTTTTACACCAGACACGTATATCGGTTCAAAATATCGGTTATCGGTCTACTTGATCTGTAATAATCAGTATCGGCATCGGCCCTGAAAAACACATATCGGTCGACCCCTATGCAGTACCTCATATTTTAACTGATGTTATAAAGGTTAGTGCTGGGTGGTATAACCAACAATCTGTGTCACAGTGCTTTCTAAGATTCTGCTGCTTTCACAGCATATAACAGGATTATTTTACTTATGTAGCTTGAGCAAATATTCTACACCAGTATTTACGTACATTTATTGTCTCTTTTACAGATGAAGGCAGATGCCGTTACTGACATGTCAAGACTCTTACCAGAAGTTCAGAACAGGTATTGTGTCATTTTCAATGAGCCAGCCTGTGGGATCTAACTTTTTGTTGTTTTAAATTGCACGTACGTGAGAGAGAGAGCCTATGAAAGCACCAATAATCAAAATAATATACTTTCAAACATAATATACTTATTATACATAATAATATACTTTCAAACATAATGTTAAACTAATATGTTGAATAGAGATCGACCGATATATCGGTTTACCGATATTTTTCCTGATATTTAAGCATTTTACCATAATCGGTTATCGGTTTTGTAAAAAAAAAATATCGGTATTTTTTTTTTTTTTTACATACATAATTATACAGAGTATAACCAGCAGTGAAATTTTGACCTACATTTGACCCATCCAAGTACACACACACCTGGAGCAGTGTTCACTCAGGAGAAGCTCCAGCACGTCCACCGCATGTAACTTTATACAAGATTCACTCGTTTGAAACACGCTGAATTATATTAACATTTACTATAGAACCATTATTTCGCCAATAAACATCTAAATAAATACATCTCTATCGAAATTAATTGTTTATTTTCTCCACAAGCAATCGCAGTTTGAGTATAGTTCTGTGTAAATAGATAAACCGCTGTCAGCAGTTTTCATAATTTAGAATGACAAAAACATTTGAATAATTCTGATAAAACAGTTAAGAAATACAATAAAATACGATGTTTTGTTTGTTATAGCTTATTTCAATATTCCAGAGAATATTATTCAGTGAATTAACATTATCCAGTGCATTATTATTATTCACTCTTTAGCCTATTAAACAGCGTATAAACCTAAAACTGTAGTTTAAAATGAAGTTGATATTTTGTTTGAGTTTTCCTTGCTTTCCTTAGGTTTTAAATAACCTGTAAGCGCCGTGCGTGTTTTACTTTGACTTTAATATCAGCAGCAATTCGGCGTCAAGCAGTGTTTAAAATAAAAAACAGCAAATACTGTGGAACCAAATAAATGAGAAACGAATGTTTTTTTTTTTAACATTATCACTTAGATCAGGGGTAATAGATCGTATTCACCTCTCTACGTATTCTGTGTTTAGGAGGAGAAATACGGTTCTCATGGCGCTGTGAATACAGACTGAACGGCGGCTCAAAGCCGCTGTATGAGAACATGATACACAAACTACTGCTCTCGCTGGATAAAAGAAGCCAGCGTCACACTAGTACACACAAGTTTGGATGGGCAAGTTTTGTAATCAAGGTAAAGCTGATTACAGTGACATGATCGTGCATTAGGCGCGCGCTGTGTCCGTTATAAATGACGCGCAAACGAACCGTGTATGTGCGCTCTCGAACGTGTCATATTTCTGCTTGAATACAGCTCAGTATATAGTTGAATACAGCGACGTGAATAGTGAATAATAATCAAATACTATTTTATTTATCATTATTAAATGAATGCAACATAAAGATACATCACAACAAGCCTTTTTAATAATTTATTTAATGTGTATTTTATAATTATATACTTTTCACTTGGTAGATCTCGGTGAGTTTTCTCCTTGACTTAGATTAATGTCAGACTTGAAAGTCAACATTAAAACGGGCGCTTTTACATTTCGTTTCGAAACTCTTCCACATCGTTTTGTCTGTGTCACCTCACTCTTCTTGTCTGTGTCACCTCACTCTTCTTGTCTGTCATCTCTCTTCACGTGATAAATGAAATCTGATCTGTGATGTAGAGGTCTGCGCGGGACTGTTTTAGGTTGTATTCCACACACACCCGCTCCAGCGAAATATTCTGTTTGTTCACATTTCTGCTTAAAGAAAGAAAGCTAGGCTAACAAATACAAGTTTAGTCTGCATAAAGGTGTATTTATTTTATTCGTCTTGTCAAGAGTCTTGAATTTATTGAATGATAAATGTCAATAACATTTTGCTGCCAACACGGAATAAAGTTTCACAGAGAGGAAAAAAATCCTTATTATAAAATCCTTATTATAATTTGTTTTGTCAGGATATAATTTGTTTATGCTAACATTCAGCCTACAACACAATAGGAAAAAAATTTAGGTTTAGCCTAATAGCTATTTTATTAGTCTTGTCAAAACAATAAATTCATTTAACATCTTGCTGTTAACACAGTGAAAAGTGCAGCAGAGAAAAAATAAATAAATTCGACACAGTCTGTCATTTAAAATGATAGGATAAGCATAACACAAAAAAAGGAAAGAGAATTGCACGTCCTTCAAGGACAGCAGAGTAAGAAATCTGGTCGGGACAGCCGTCAATGCAGACCTAGACTGCTGTGATGCAAGACTCGTTCGTTCGTGCATTGCATTTAGCAGCCGCGTTCAGTTTTAATTTTAGTGTCCTCTATCTGAACAAATTTATTTTTATTACAATAAAAACAATCTAAAGGACGGTGCCACGGTGAGCAAGTGATGTAACAGTGTTGCGGCTTAACACCAGAATAACCGTCGTGCGGCAAGCCTATATTTATTTACTTTATAACAGTAAATAAATATCGGTTCTGAATATCGGTTATCGGTACATAAATGTATAAATTATCGGTATCGGTTATAAAAAATCAATATCGGTCGATCACTAATGTTGAATATAAAAATATTTAAAACATCTAGTTCTTATATATTCGCATACAACAGTCATACATCGCTATTAGTACTGCGCCACAAGTTTGCCGCATCGACGCACGGATGTTATATCAGTCTAAAAGATCGGCAAAATCAGTCAACGGTGAAAATCAAAAGTATATTTATTTTAAAAAACAACAGTGTAACACTAAATATTGGACATAAACGAAGACGTTAAATAAAAGTATTTAAAACAGGTAAGTTCATATATTTGGAGTAAAGTTAAATTAAACAAACAGCCCTGTGTTAGACTGATTTATTATCTGCAATTTTTTATGATGATGATGTAGAATATGCATTCATATTTTTTAACGATGCAGTATATTCGTTTTTGTCTTATAATTAATATAACCCATACTGTACGTGTAAGGCATTATCACAAGGGCTATTTATCCCGATTAAAATGCGTGCAAACATGACTGATTTTATACAGCAGTTATAAAAAGTTAATAAAGCCTCAGCAGAACTGTTGTGCATCGCCAATCAAAGCACGGTGCTGTTTTGTTTCTGAATGAATCGCATGAATGAATGTCCTGTCAAACCGCTCTGTCCTTTCAATGCAGTGTTTTGACATCAATAAGGCTTGAATGTTTAAACTGACAGGGCTTAAAATCACTTGCAAATGATAAACACTCTCTCTATCATGGTTAAGCTTCGCAATTAATCTGCAAATCACATGCATTCTGAACTGTGGGTCATGGTCCGTACAGATCACAAATCAACTACGATCTCTTCTGGGCATTGTGCCTGTTGTGCACATCACAGTGTAGATGCTAAAACGATATATCCTGCATTCCCTATTTTACAACCCATAAAAATGGTTGAGATCAAAATACAATTGACATTACTTTAAGCTTAATCTTACTTAAAAGTTTAATATGGCAGAAATTAAGAATTTAAGAAAAATAACAATTTTATCTCATAGTACAACCGTAAAATTTCAATACTAATGTTTAAGTTTTTTTTTTAGTTTACAGACATTAAAATATGAAACATGTCCATAAAAACTCGAAACAGCTCACTCCGGTGAACCGCTGCGAGTGATGTTAAACTCAGCATGGGGTTTACCCAAGTGTCAACCTCCCAGTCTCTCTTGAAACCAACACGGAAGTGACCAACACTGCAATTCATCGACTGGCCGCTAAAGACTGGCTCAAAAAGGGAGTCAGTCCCATAGACCTCCCATGTTAAAACAAACTACCATGTTACAACATGTTCACTCCCGTGCTTCAAAACGCACAATGTATGTTTTAAATCGCAGATTTAATAGTAATTCATGATATTACACAGCGCCTAAAAGTAGCTAGTAGCTAGCTTTGATATATGATGTTGTAGGCTACATCGTGCAGCCTAGACTGAAATGTGTGTGTGTGTGTGTCATTGAAACACAAATTTAGCTGTAGTCAAGTGACTTTGTGCGACTCACCTTATCCCACTCTGCAATCCACACGTGGGTTGCGACCCACAGTTTGAAAACCCTTGATTTAGCAGATGCTTTAATCCAAAACAACGTACAAATTAAAACAATAGAAGCAGAGTGCTAAAACAATAACGGTAATTATAGTATTATTATTTTTCTCTATAAAATATAATAAAAGTTGATTTATATGTTCAATATAATGTGTATGCAATATGCAAAGAAAAAAATGATGCATCAATACACTGGTTTTCTGTTCAATTTAGCTGTATTGTAGCTATATCTACTTCTCTGTTTATGGATATGGAGAATCACACAGTTACTGGGCAGGATATACCTGACAAATTGAAAACAGTCCCACTTTTTAATGTACTGATTCATATTAAGATGAAAAAAGAAGATTTTGGGAAGATTGATTGATGATGTACTCACTCATAAAATGCATTGTTCATTTTGAACAAAAAGTTGCACACTTGCAGCTGAGGTGTTGTAAAATCATTTAGGCCTAAATATTGTGTGCATCTTTATGTGAGTTGGTATTTGACTATCCAGCTGTGTTCATTTTACATCTCAACCATAGAAAGTGAAAATAGAAACTTAATAGACAGTCAAGAGTCATGTTAAAGACGTAATTTCAATTTGTGGCCACAAGCAGACTTACAGTGTCTAGATTTGTTCTTCAAGTTTATTTAGCTTGAGCAAATATTCTACACCAATATTTACGTACATTTATTGTCTCTTTTACAGATGAAGGCAGATGCCGTTACTGCAATGTCTAGACTCTTACCAGAAGTTCAGAACAGGTATTGTGTCATTTTCATTGAGTGTGCTTACTTTATATATGCCAAATAGAAATTTGACATAGAGACTTGTGGTAGAGTTACACGCTGTTAATCAGAAAACACACTACATTGCAAGGACAGAATGGTTTGCCAGGACACTGTATTGAAACCATAGTCATTGTAGTTACACCATATGTGAACCTGAAAACACACTACATTGCAAGGACAGAATGGTTTGCCAAATATTGGATATTGGATAAATATTAGTTTAAAAAACTAAATATTGGACATAAACGAAGACGTTAAATAAAAGTATTTAAAACAGGTAAGTTCATATATATAGAGTAAAGTTAAATTAAACAGACACATCAGTCATACAGCGCTCTGGACCGTGCTCCCCATGACGAGCCCTGTATTAGACTGATTTATTATCTGCAATTTTTTATGATGATGATGTAGAATATGCATTAATATTTTTTAACGATGCAGTATCAGCATGTTTATTCATACAGCTGTTCAAGAAAAGATGTCTCTTACTCTTGACATAATTTGTAAATATAGGTTTATCACCTTGCAGTTCAATTTTGTTGTGGGCTTAGTTTTATAGTCTGTTTTTAAAACATTTCCAATGAAGAGAAGAAGCCTAATCCTCATTTGCGCCTGTGTGTTGAGCGGTGAAATAGTGGGGCAATTTGATACTAAAAGCTGAATAATAACAGGCCTAATAATTAGGGCTGCACTCGACTAAGAATTTATCTGGTTGACTAGTAGTCGTTCATTTGAAGCATTAGTCGACTATTCACACGTTTATTAATAAACCATTTAAATAATAATAATGAGCCTTTAATTGCCTACGTAGCTTAATAAGTGCTCAAGCACACGCACAAAGCTTGCCACAGCACCAGCAGAAGTAATGAATGTGTCAGGGAAAAACAGTAAGGAGGCTGTGTTAACATTTTAATAATTTGATAAACTAGTGCTTTTTTTGTTTTCGGTTTAAGAGATGAACTCGGCAACACTGACTCATCATCGCCATGGTATTGATGCACCTATATGCATGTTTCATACGGATTACATAATCTGAGAATATTTGTATTTCATTTGAATTAGTTTATTTGAAAGTAGACACTTCACTCTCTATATATATATTTATTGATGTCTTTAAGGCAAAGATATACATGGAGTTTCATGTTCAAGTTCACAGAGACCGAGACGGCTGTAAGCGCATCCGGTTTGCTTTATTTTACAAAAGCACAATGTTTCGTTGTTATTATGAGTGCACACAAATTTAAACGTAGAGTCTTTACATATTTGAAATATGTATTAATTTTATCTGTATGAGCAAAAATTACGAATGTTTAAAGAGCAAGTGAGCGCACCGGCGCCTCAATCTGTCCTGCAGTGAGCGCTACTGTCCACTCCACACAAACACTTCCATAGCGCACATTTCTCTGGGTTAACATTAGATTGAGCGGCCATGTAAAGTTGCTAATACGTACATATTTCAGATGATAAGCCATATTTGTGGTGTAATTATGATAATTATTGTAGTGAAACCAATGGCTACACCATATGTGTAGCATATGTATGACAAATGCACTTCATTATGTAAGTGAATGCTGCTTTATATAAAACTTTAAAAAAGTCCTTAACATTCTTTGAATATGGTGAACAAACTGGTGATCTGCAGTTTGGTTTTGTTTTAAAGGGGTCATGAACTGCCTTTGTTTTTTTAGTTTTTTTTCTTTCTCTGAGCTCCACTTAAAATGTTAAGATTAAAATTTAACAATTTAATAAAACAATAAGGAAGTTTAATGTCCTGTTCTGACCCCGTCATCCTGTTTCTGACTCTGTTTGAACAGGCGTGGTGAATTGTAGACTCCGAAGTAAACACCACTGCTATGATTGGCCAATAGTTGTGTATGTTCGACAGTCTACATCCTTCATAGATGGACGATGCTGTGATTTTAGGGCAAAAACACATAAATATTTAATACATATCAAACGATCTGTAATAACAGACAAAGCAATAGTGATCACGTAATAAAAGCAGTTACTCACTCTTGTGTGACATTACTGTCAGATCCAATATAGTCGTACATCGTCATCTTTAGTTTCAGGTTTTCCGAAAAATCCTGTGCCGAATTGTGCCTCGCTTGTAAATTAATCCACGGTAAAATGAAGATTAATTTCAGAAAAAATGTGCGATTTAATTATTATTATTTTTTTTATCAATTGACAACACTCACTGATAAGTGATTTTATGCACTTTCTGATACAGTCTCAAAGTATTGTATCAAACTAAGGTTATTCAAATAAAGGAACATTTCCAACTCCGTGTTAATATTCAAAAATGCCTGTTTTTTTTTTCTTATTGAATCATATACTCGAGGTTTGAATGCAGCAGTGATTGGATAGCATAGCATAGACGAAACTGGGAGATTAATCAAAATGAACATGCTGCAGAAATAACTTACAAGACTTCTAAAACTTGAGCAGTGTGCAGATCCTGTTTGTTTATGACTGTAATGACACCAGCAGCGCTTATTAATTAGGAGCTAAGAGCACTGTTTAAAGAAAACCGTGACAGATAGTTGATCAAAATAAACTTAATTAGATAAAGTCAACATGTTCATGGTTATTTCGAAGACAAAAACGATGTTATGCAAAGTCCTTTCTGAAATTTAGCGGTTTGCACAGTATT
>JAPDDM010000273.1:0-88283 GCA_027474115.1 Schizopygopsis malacanthus
TACCATGATCATGAAGGCGGTTCACCCAGGATGAGCTTGCCAATGCACTCGGTCATGCTGTGATCCACTGCGAATTCCCCAATGTGGAATCTCGACTGCATAATTTATGTAGTGGGGACTGCGTTCGCGCTCTCCCCTGAAAGAGCTGGTTAAAAAAATGCAGATCGGTCTTTATTTAGTTTGTTTGATTATTTCTTTGTTTTTGGTCAACAATGTTCAGTGACATGCAGACAGGGATGGGTACTATCATCCAAGTGTTTTCAGGGGTCTGTGAAAAGTCTGCCACCCTGATGGGCAAATTTTGTTTAAATTTCTCACAGACCTCACTCCACTCGATCAGACTGACTGTTGCCCAGCTGTAGCTGTTTTCATGCATGTTTTGTTGTTCTCTAGATTCGTTTTTTTTTTTTTTTTACAGCGCCACCAAGTGGCCAGTCGCAACACCCTTTTTTGCACGATCACAGATTGATCCTGTGTGCCGATTTGGGTGAAATTACCTAATTCCTTTCTAGAATTATAGCCATTTTAGCAACCTCGCTCTAACGACATTAGAAGGTTTGAGGTCCCCTAGCCGAGGTGAATGGAAACTTTGGGTAAATGGAACTGTTTTTTTTGGATGATTACTGACAGTCAGACTCCAGATATTATTTTCGCGCTGATTTGAGTCGCGCTGGACAAAAAAATCTAAAATAGCCAAACATTTCGTTAGAGAGACGAGCCAATGCGATATCTTCCACTCATTCGGCTCGAGCCATGGATTCCTATGACATGAGTCACTTGGTTCACCGTCAGGCCAAGCGGGGCAAGGCTCGGTGATGTTGTAGACGTCCACCACATACTACCATCCCCAGCATTTCAGGGCTCTGTGACTTGCTTTTTGTGATGAATAGCAGAGCAAATAATGAAAGATATCCTTGTCTCGGGTGTCACGGAATGTCTGTCTTCACAAAGGCTTGTTGGGTTGGCATCCATCGGTTTTAAGCAGTGGTTGCCGTTTATTGAAATCTCCCATCTGACACACTCACCTGATATATTGGTGTCTTCCACTAATGAGCTGATGCATCGAATCAGGTGTGTTTGATTAAAGGGAATTTTCTAAAACTGGGGTGCCCAATCCTGCTCCTGGCGATCGAATATCCTGCAAAGTTCAGTTTCAACTCTAATCAAACACACCTGCCTTTAATTTTCAAGCGATCCTGAAGACCTTAATTTTATTGCTTCAGAATTAAGTTGCTTCAGGTGTGTTTGATTAGAGTTGGAGTTGAACTTTCCAGGACAGTCGATCGCCAGGAGCAGGGTTGTGCACCTTGATCTAAAACGTCCAGTGCCGGGGGGCCTTCTGGGAACAGGGTTGGGAAGCAACTGTCTAAAAAGCTGCAGTTGTTGCCAAGACTTGGTAGTTTGAAGACTCGGTCAGGCACAGCGCAGGCCACCCGTCCTTCCTTTGATAGGGGGGGGGTCACCGTTGATGAGGATGGTCGAGAGAGAAATGGTCCTTGGCGGCAGTCTGAGTCTTAATACTTACCTGGCAGGGGAGACACCATGATCAAGAAGGGCGTTCACCCAGGATGAGGCTTGTCCATGCACTCCGTCATGCTGATCCCTGCGAATTCCCCAAATGTGGGAATCTCGACTGATAATTTATGGTAGTGGGGGACTGCGTTCGCGCTCTCCTGAAAGAGCTGGTAAAAAAAGCAGATCGGTCTTTATTTAGTTTGTATGATTATTTCTTTGTTTTTGGTCAACATGTTCAGTGACATTGCAGACAGGGATGGGGTACTATCATCCCCAAGTGTTTCAGGTGTCTGTGAAAAGTCTGCCCCCCTGATGGGCAATTTTGTTTAAATTTCTCACAGACCTCACTCCACTCGATCAGACTGACTGTTGCCAGCTGTAGCTGTTTTCATGCATGTTTTGTTGTTCTCTACATTCGTTTTTTTTTTTTTTTATTACAGCGCCACCAAGTGGCCAGTCGCAACACCCTTTTTTGCACGATCAAGATTGATCCTGTGTGCCGATTTGGGTGAAATTACCTAATTCCTTTCTAGAATTATAGCCATTTTAGCAACCTCGCTCTAACGACATTAGAGGTTTGAGGTCCCCTAGCCGAGGTGAATGGAAACTTTGGGTAAATGGAACTGTTTTTTTTGGATGATTACTGACAGTCAGACTCCAGATATTATTTTCGCGCTGATTTGAGTCGCGCTGGACAAAAAATCTAAAATAGCCAACATTTCGTTAGAGAGACGAGCCAATGCGATCTCTTCCACTCATTCGGCTCGAGCCATGGATTCCTATGACATGAGTCACTTGGTTCACCGTCAGGCCAAGCGGGGCAAGGCTCGGTGATGTTGTAGACGTCCACCACATACTACCATCCCCCAGCATTTCAGGGCTCTGTGACTTGCTTTTATGTGATGAATAGCAGAGCAAATAATGAAAGATATCCTTGTCTCGGGTGTCACGAATGTCTGTCTTCACAAAGCTGGTTGGGTTGGCATCCATCGGTTTTAAAGCAGTGGTTGCCGTTTATTGAAATCTCCCATCTGACACACTCACCTGATATATTGGTGTCTTCCACTAATGAGCTGATGCATCGAATCAGGTGTGTTTGATTAAAGGGAATTTTCTAAAACTGGGGTGCCCCAATCTGCTCCTGGCGATCGAATATCTGCAAAGTTCAGTTTCAACTCTAATCAAACACACCTGCCTTTAATTTTCAAGCGATCCTGAAGACCTTAATTTTGTTGCTTCAGAAATTAAGTTGCTTCAGGTGTGTTTGATTAGAGTTGAACTTTCCAGGACAGTCGATCGCCAGGAGCAGGGTTGTGCACCTTGATCTAAAACGTCCAGTGCCGGGGTGCCTTCTGGGAACAGGGTTGGGAAGCAACTGTCTAAAAGGCTGCAGTTGTTGCCAAGACTTGGTAGTTTGAAGACTCGGTCAGGCACAGCGCAGGCCACCCGTCCTTCCTTTGATAAGGGTGGGGGTCACCGTTGATGAGGATGGTCGAGAGAGAAATGGTACCTTGGCGGCAGTCTGAGTCTTCATACTTACCTGGCAGGGGAGACACCATGATCAAGAAGGCGGTTCACCCAGATGAGGCTTGTCCATTGCACTCCGGTCATGCTGATCCCTGCGAATTCCCCAAATGTGGGAATCTCGACTGCATAATTTATGGTAGTGGGGGACTGCGTTCGCACTCCCCTGAAAGAGCTGGTTAAAAAAAGCAGATCGGTCTTTATTTAGTTTGTTTGATTATTTCTTTGTTTTTGGTCAACAATGTTCAGTGACATAAGTCAAGCCATGAATGGAAACTCTGGGTGAATGGAAATGCTTTTTTTTGATGATTGTTGACAGTCAGACTCCAGATAATCTTTTTGCGCTGATTTGGGTCGCGCTGGACCAAATGCCTGGTGCTAGTTCGCAAAAGGGAGTTTTCCCAAAAAATAGCCAAACATTTCGTTAGAGAGACGAGCCAATGCGATATTTTCAACTCATTCGGCTCGAGCCAAGGATTCCGATGACATCAGTAACTTGGTTCACAGCCAGGCCGAGCGGGGCAAGACTCGGTGATGTTGTAGATGTGGTGGGTACTACCATCCCCCAGCATTTCAGATCTCTGTGACTTACTCTTTGTGACAAATAGCAGAGCAAATAATGAGATAAAATGATACAATGAAAACAATAAAAAATGATTCTAATCTTAAAATGTGACTTATTAATGCAGTGTCCTTGGAAAGCCTGTGGAGGCCCCATCTAATAAGTTATAGGGGTCATGCACCAATAGTGGTGAAATTCACCAAATTCCAAATTCCAACATATAAAAGTGATACATGTAAATTATTTGACGGGACCTACACAGGCCTCCAAGGGCAGACCTTTTTCAGGGTAAATGTGAATATTGATTAGTTGTAAATCAAATCAAATCAAATCACTTTTATTGTCACATCACCACAGCACAAGTGCCTTGGTGAGTGAAATTCTTATGAGCGTGCTCCAGAAAACAAAAAACAAAACAAAAAAACAACAATTTACATATGGACAGTACATATTTACAGACTGTACAGAAGACAATGTGCAAAATACACATACATATACTCAGTACACATAGTGTACTATAAAGACATACTTAATTATCAAGTACACATTATTACACCGTATGTGCACATATACATTATGTACATTGTACACTATCTATACATTATGTAGTCTATACATAGTAATAATGTGAAGGTGCAACAGATTATAATGTTTGTCAACTTGTCAGAGCGTGTTTCCCGGGTTGTCAGAGGGTGTTCCTGAAATTTATTTAGCCAGCATGGAAAAACAGACCTATCTCGTACGTGATGGGATCCGAACCTGGACATGCTTTCTTTAGGGTTTGGCCCAAACAAAGATCGCTTCAGCTCCTGTAGGCCTGCATTCACAACAAGCGTTGGTGGTATAGTGGCGAGCATAGCTGCCTTCCAAGCAGTTGACCCGGGTTCGGTTCCCGGCCAACGCATTTCATTATCCTCGGGCTGAAGTCGATACTGAAATCCTTATGTGATCCGAACCCTGGACGTGCTCCCTTTAGTTTTGGCCCAAACAAAGATCGCTTCAGCTCCTGTAGGCCTATCAGTGTCTCATGTGCTTTGATCATTCCCACTGTCCGATCAAGCCCTTATCCACCACATGCTTTGTCCCCTGACCTGGGTTTGATTCCCGACCAATGCAGCAGATGTGCTCTTTTACGGCAGGCGACTTGCTCTTTTTTTAAGCAACAGCTCGGTTTGCCACCATGATCACACCCACAATACAGTTATTTGCATTGGTGGTTCAGTAGTAGATTTCTTGCGTCTCATGCGGGAGACTGGGGTTCGATCCCCGGTCCATGCAGGGCTGCGTGTTCTGTTACTTCAGAAGTCCGTTCTTTAATCTGAAACTTGAAGCTTAGCGTAATTGGCTCGAAGGAGCTCCATTTGAGTGTGCCACGAAAGGTTCTCTCGTAATCATCCTGTACCTGCTTCTAAACCTGATTCTTTACCTGATTCCCAGTAAATGTACAATTATTAACAAGAACTTGCAGGGCATTGGTGGTTCAATGGTAGAATTCTCGCCTGCCATGCGGGGGATCGGGTCCGATTCCCGGCCAATGCAAGGACAGACTGTTTTTAAATAAGGTGTGTGGTTCTTGTTTGAGGGAGCATTCATCAAATACCTATGAAACTGCCGATATATTAGTGAGTGAAAGAGACTTCATTTGAAAATGTATTTGTAGACTTGCACATTTTATCAGGTCCCAGAAGCCCCCTGGCACTGGACGTTTTAGATCAAGGGTGCACAATCCTGCAAATGTCAGTTCCAACTCTAATCAAACACACCTGCTTTTAATTTTCAAGCTATCCTGAAGACTTTAATTTTGTTGCTTCAGAAATTAAGTTGCTTCAGGTGTGTTTGATTAGAGTTGGAGTTGAACTTTGCAGGGCAGTCGATCGCCAGGAGCAGGGTTGTGCACCCTTGATCTAAAACGTCCAGTGCCGGGGGCTTCTGGGACCAGGGTTGGGAAGCAACGGTCTAAAAATCTGCAGTTGGAGCCAGGCTTGGCAGTTTGAAGGCTCGTTCAGGCACAGCGCAGGCCAGCTGTCCTTCCTTTGATAGGGGTGGGGGGTCACCGTTGATGAGGATGGTCACTTGCAAAAATTACTTGCAAGTGAACAAATCAAATATTCAATATCCCAAATGTGGGAATCTCGACTGCATAATTTATGGTAGTGGGGGACTGCGTTCGCGCTCTCCCCTGAAAGAGCTGGTTAAAAAAAGCAGATCGGTCTTTATTTAGTTTGTTTGATTATTTCTTTGTTTTTGGTCAACAATGTTCAGTGACATTGCAGACAGGGGATGGGTACTATCATCCCCAAGTTTTTCAGGTGTCTGTGAAAAGTCTGCCCCCCTGATGGGCAATTTTGTTTACATTTCTCACAGACCTCACTCCACTCGATCAGACTGACTGTTGCCCAGCTGTAGCTGTTTTCATGCACGTTTTATTGTTCTCTACATATCAGTATTCGTTTTTTTTTTTTTTACTTACAGCGCCACCAAGTGGCCAGTCGCAACACCCTTTTTTGCACGATCACAGACTGATCCTGTACATAGGTGTGCCGATTTGGGTAAAGTTATCTAATTCCTTTCTAGAATTATAGCCATTTTATCAACCTCGCTCTAACGACATTAGATGGTTTGAGGTCCCCTAGCCGAGGTGAATGGAAACTTGGGTAAATGGAACTGTTTTTTTGAATGATTACTGACAGTCAGACTCCAGATATTATTTTCGCGCAGATTTGAGTCGCGCTGGACAAAAAAATCTAAAATAGCCAAACATTTCGTTAGAGAGACGAGCCAATGCGATATCTTCCACTCATTCGGCTCGAGCCATGGATTCCTATGACATGAGTCACTTGGTTCACCGTCAGGCCAAGCGGGGCAAGGCTCGGTGATGTTGTAGACGTCCACCACATACTACCATCCCCAGCATTTCAGGGCTCTGTGACTTGCTTTATGTGATGAATAGCAGAGCAAATAATGAAAGATATCCTTGTCTCGGGTGTCACGAATGTCTGTCTTCACAAAGGCTTGTTGGGTTGGCATCCATCGGTTTTAAAGCAGTGGTTGCCGTTTATTGAAATCTCCCATCTGACACACTCACCTGATATATTGGTGTCTTCCACTAATGAGCTGATGCATCGAATCAGGTGTGTTTGATTAAAGGGAATTTTCTAAAACTGGGGTGCCCAATCCTGCTCCTGGCGATCGAATATCCTGCAAAGTTCAGTTTCAACTCTAAAGATCAAACACACCTGCCTTTAATTTTCAAGCGATCCTGAAGACCTTAATTTTGTTGCTTCAGAAATTAAGTTGCTTCAGGTGTGTTTGATTAGAGTTGAACTTTCCAGGACAGTCGATCGCCAGGAGCAGGGTTGTGCACCCTTGATCTAAAACGTCCAGTGCCGGGGGGCCTTCTGGGAACAGGGTTGGGAAGCAACTGTCTAAAAAGCTGCAGTTGTTGCCAAGACTTGGTAGTTTGAAGACTCGGTCAGGCACAGCGCAGGCCACCCGTCCTTCCTTTGATAGGGGTGGGGGTCACCGTTGATGAGGATGGTCGAGAGAGAAATGGTACCTTGGCCGGCAGTCTGAGTCTTCATACTTACCTGGCAGGGGAGACACCATGATCAAGAAGGCGGTTCACCCAGGATGAGGCTTGTCCATTGCACTCCGGTCATGCTGATCCCTGCGAATTCCCCAAATGTGGGAATCTCGACTGCATAATTTATGGTAGTGGGGGACTGCGTTCGCGCTCTCCCCTGAAAGAGCTGGTTAAAAAAAGCAGATCGGTCTTTATTTAGTTTGTTTGATTATTTCTTTGTTTTTGGTCAACAATGTTCAGTGACATTGCAGACAGGGGATGGGTACTATCATCCCCAAGTGTTTCAGGTGTCTGTGAAAAGTCTGCCCCCCTGATGGGCAATTTTGTTTAAATTTCTCACAGACCTCACTCCACTCGATCAGACTGACTGTTGCCCAGCTGTAGCTGTTTTCATGCATGTTTTGTTGTTCTCTAGATTCGTTTTTTTTTTTTTTATTACAGCGCCACCAAGTGGCCAGTCACAACACCCTTTTTTGCACGATCACAGATTGATCCTGTGTGCCGATTTGGGTGAAATTACCTAATTCCTTTCTAGAATTATAGCCATTTTAGCAACCTCGCTCTAACGACATTAGAAGGTTTGAGGTCCCCTAGCCGAGGTGAATGGAAACTTTGGGTAAATGGAACTGTTTTTTTTGGATGATTACTGACAGTCAGACTCCAGATATTATTTTCGCGCTGATTTGAGTCGCGCTGGACAAAAAAATCTAAAATAGCCAAACATTTCGTTAGAGAGACGAGCCAATGCGATTTCTTCCACTCATTCGGCTCGAGCCATGGATTCCTATGACATGAGTCACTTGGTTCACCGTCAGGCCAAGCGGGGCAAGGCTCGGTGATGTTGTAGACGTCCACCACGTACTACCATCCCCCAGCATTTCAGGGCTCTGTGACTTGCTTTTTGTGATGAATAGCAGAGCAAATAATGAAAGATATCCTTGTCTCGGGTGTCACGGATGTCTGTCTTCACAAAGGCTTGTTGGGTTGGCATCCATCGGTTTTAAAGCAGTGGTTGCCGTTTATTGAAATCTCCCATCTGACACACTCACCTGATATATTGGTGTCTTCCACTAATGAGCTGATGCATCGAATCAGGTGTGTTTGATTAAAGGGAATTTTCTAAAACTGGGGTGCCCAATCCTGCTCCTGGCGATCGAATATCCTGCAAAGTTCAGTTTCAACTCTAATCAAACACACCTGCCTTTAATTTCAAGCGATCCTGAAGACCTTAATTTTATTGCTTCAGAAATTAAGTTGCTTCAGGTGTGTTTGATTAGAGTTGGAGTTGAACTTTCCAGGACAGTCGATCGCCAGGAGCAGGGTTGTGCACCCTTGATCTAAAACGTCCAGTGCCGGGGGGCCTTCTGGGAACAGGGTTGGGAAGCAACTGTCTAAAAAGCTGCAGTTGTTGCCAAGACTTGGTAGTTTGAAGACTCGGTCAGGCACAGCGCAGGCCACCCGTCCTTCCTTTGATAGGGGTGGGGGTCACCGTTGATGAGGATGGTCGAGAGAGAAATGGTACCTTGGCCGGCAGTCTGAGTCTTCATACTTACCTGGCAGGGGAGACACCATGATCAAGAAGGCGGTTCACCCAGGATGAGGCTTGTCCATTGCACTCCGGTCATGCTGATCCCTGCGAATTCCCCAAATGTGGGAATCTCGACTGCATAATTTATGGTAGTGGGGGACTGCGTTCGCGCTCTCCCCTGAAAGAGCTGGTTAAAAAAAGCAGATCGGTCTTTATTTAGTTTGTTTGATTATTTCTTTGTTTTTGGTCAACAATGTTCAGTGACATTGCAGACAGGGGATGGGTACTATCATCCCCAAGTGTTTCAGGTGTCTGTGAAAAGTCTGCCCCCCTGATGGGCAATTTTGTTTAAATTTCTCACAGACCTCACTCCACTCGATCAGACTGACTGTTGCCCAGCTGTAGCTGTTTTCATGCATGTTTTGTTGTTCTCTACATTCGTTTTTTTTTTTTTTTATTACAGCGCCACCAAGTGGCCAGTCGCAACACCCTTTTTTGCACGATCACAGATTGATCCTGTGTGCCGATTTGGGTGAAATTACCTAATTCCTTTCTAGAATTATAGCCATTTTAGAAACCTCGCTCTAACGACATTAGAAGGTTTGAGGTCCCCTAGCCGAGGTGAATGGAAACTTTGGGTAAATGGAACTGTTTTTTTTGGATGATTACTGACAGTCAGACTCCAGATATTATTTTCGCGCTGATTTGAGTCGCGCTGGACAAAAAAATCTAAAATAGCCAAACATTTCGTTAGAGAGACGAGCCAATGCGATATCTTCCACTCATTCGGCTCGAGCCATGGATTCCTATGACATGAGTCACTTGGTTCACCGTCAGGCCAAGCGGGGCAAGGCTCGGTGATGTTGTAGACGTCCACCACATACTACCATCCCCCAGCATTTCAGGGCTCTGTGACTTGCTTTATGTGATGAATAGCAGAGCAAATAATGAAAGATATCCTTGTCTCGGGTGTCACGAATGTCTGTCTTCACAAAGGCTTGTTGGGTTGGCATCCATCGGTTTTAAAGCAGTGGTTGCCGTTTATTGAAATCTCCCATCTGACACACTCACCTGATATATTGGTGTCTTCCACTAATGAGCTGATGCATCGAATCAGGTGTGTTTGATTAAAGGGAATTTTCTAAAACTGGGGTGCCCAATCCTGCTCCTGGCGATCGAATATCCTGCAAAGTTCAGTTTCAACTCTAATCAAACACACCTGCCTTTAATTTTCAAGCGATCCTGAAGACCTTAATTTTGTTGCTTCAGAAATTAAGTTGCTTCAGGTGTGTTTGATTAGAGTTGAACTTTCCAGGACAGTCGATCGCCAGGAGCAGGGTTGTGCACCCTTGATCTAAAACGTCCAGTGCCGGGGTGCCTTCTGGGAACAGGGTGGGAAGCAACTGTCTAAAAAGCTGCAGTTGTTGCCAAGACTTGGTAGTTTGAAGACTCGGTCAGGCACAGCGCAGGCCACCGTCCTTCCTTTGATAAGGGTGGGGGTCACCGTTGATGAGGATGGTCGAGAGAGAAATGGTACCTTGGCCGGCAGTCTGAGTCTTCATACTTACCTGGCAGGGGAGACACCATGATCAAGAAGGCGGTTCACCCAGGATGAGGCTTGTCCATTGCACTCCGGTCATGCTGATCCCTGCGAATTCCCCAAATGTGGGAATCTCGACTGCATAATTTATGGTAGTGGGGGACTGCGTTCGCACTCTCCCCTGAAAGAGCTGGTTAAAAAAAGCAGATCGGTCTTTATTTAGTTTGTTTGATTATTTCTTTGTTTTTGGTCAACAATGTTCAGTGACATAAGTCAAGCCATGAATGGAAACTCTGGGTGAATGGAAATGCTTTTTTTTGATGATTGTTGACAGTCAGACTCCAGATAATCTTTTTGCGCTGATTTGGGTCGCGCTGGACCAAATGCCTGGTGCTAGTTCGCAAAAGGGAGTTTCCCAAAAAATAGCCAAACATTTCGTTAGAGAGACGAGCCAATGCGATATTTTCAACTCATTCGGCTCGAGCCAAGGATTCCGATGACATCAGTAACTTGGTTCACAGCCAGGCCGAGCGGGGCAAGACTCGGTGATGTTGTAGATGTGGTGGGTACTACCATCCCCCAGCATTTCAGATCTCTGTGACTTACTCTTTGTGACAAATAGCAGAGCAAATAATGAGATAAAATGATACAATGAAACAATAAAAATGATTCTAATCTTAAAATGTGACTTATTAATGCAGTGTCCTTGGAAAGCCTGTGGAGGCCCCATCTAATAAGTTATAGGGGATCATGCACCAATAGTGGTGAAATTCACCAAATTCCAAATTCCAACATATAAAAGTGATACATGTAAATTATTTGACGGGACCTACACAGGCCTTCCAAGGGCAGACCTTTTTCAGGGTAAATGTGAATATTGATTAGTTGTAATCAAATCAAATCAAATCACTTTTATTGTCACATCACCACAGCACAAGTGCCTTGGTGAGTGAAATTCTTATGAGCGTGCTCCAGAAAACAAAAAACAAAACAAAAAAACAACAATTTACATATGGACAGTACATATTTACAGACTGTACAGAAGACAATGTGCAAAATACACATACATATACTCAGTACACATAGTGTACTATAAAGACATACTTAATTATCAAGTACACATTATACACCGTATGTGCACATATACATTATGTACATTGTACACTATCTATACATTATGTAGTCTATACATAGTAATAATGTGAAGGTGCAACAGATTATAATGTTTGTCAACTTGTCAGAGCGTGTTTCCCGGGTTGTCAGAGGGTGTTCCTGAAATTTATTTAGCCAGCATGGAAAAACAGACCTATCTCGTACGTGATGGGATCCGAACCCTGGACATGCTTTCTTTAGGGTTTGGCCCAAACAAAGATCGCTTCAGCTCCTGTAGGCCTGCATTCACAACAAGCGTTGGTGGTATAGTGGTGAGCATAGCTGCCTTCCAAGCAGTTGACCCGGGTTCGGTTCCCGGCCAACGCATTTCATTAGCCTCGGGCTGAAGTCGATACTGAAATCCTTATGTGATCCGAACCCTGGACGTGCTCCCTTTAGGTTTTGGCCCAAACAAAGATCGCTTCAGCTCCTGTAGGCCTATCAGTGTCTCATGTGCTTTGATCATTCCCACTGTCCGATCAAGCCCTTATCCACCACATGCTTTGTCCCCTGACCTGGGTTTGATTCCCGACCAATGCAGCAGATGTGCTCTTTTACGGCAGGCGACTTGCTCTTTTTTTAAGCAACAGCTCGGTTTGCCACCATGATCACACCCACAATACAGTTATTTGCATTGGTGGTTCAGTAGTAGATTTCTTGCGTCTCATGCGGGAGACTGGGGTTCGATCCCCGGTCCATGCAGGGCTGCGTGTTCTGTTACTTCAGAAGTCCGTTCTTTAATCTGAAACTTGAAGCTTAAGCGTAATTGGCTCGAAGGAGCTCCATTTGAGTGTGCCACGAAAGGTTCTCTCGTAATCCATCCTGTACCTGCTTCTAAACCCTGATTCTTTACCTGATTCCCAGTAAATGTACAATTATTAACAAGAACTTGCAGGGCATTGGTGGTTCAATGGTAGAATTCTCGCCTGCCATGCGGGGGATCCGGGTCCGATTCCCGGCCAATGCAAGGACAGACTGTTTTTAAATAAGGTGTGTGGTTCTTGTTTGAGGGAGCATTCATCAAATACCTATGAAACTGCCGATATTATCCTAGTGAAAGAGACTTCATTTGAAAATGTATTTGTAGACTTGCACATTTTATCAGGTCCCAGAAGCCCCCTGGCACTGGACGTTTTAGATCAAGGGTGCACAATCCTGCAAATGTCAGTTCCAACTCTAATCAAACACACCTGCTTTTAATTTTCAAGCTATCCTGAAGACTTTAATTTTGTTGCTTCAGAAATTAAGTTGCTTCAGGTGTGTTTGATTAGAGTTGGAGTTGAACTTTGCAGGGCAGTCGATCGCCAGGAGCAGGGTTGTGCACCCTTGATCTAAAACGTCCAGTGCCGGGGGGCTTCTGGGACCAGGGTTGGGAAGCAACGGTCTAAAAATCTGCAGTTGGAGCCAAGGCTTGGCAGTTTGAAGGCTCGTTCAGGCACAGCGCAGGCCAGCTGTCCTTCCTTTGATAGGGGTGGGGGTCACCGTTGATGAGGATGGTCACTTGCAAAAATTACTTGCAAGTGAACAAATCAAATATTCAATATCCCAAATGTGGGAATCTCGACTGCATAATTTATGGTAGTGGGGGACTGCGTTCGCGCTCTCCCCTGAAAGAGCTGGTTAAAAAAAGCAGATCGGTCTTTATTTAGTTTGTTTGATTATTTCTTTGTTTTTGGTCAACAATGTTCAGTGACATTGCAGACAGGGGATGGGTACTATCATCCCCAAGTTTTTCAGGTGTCTGTGAAAAGTCTGCCCCCCTGATGGGCAATTTTGTTTACATTTCTCACAGACCTCACTCCACTCGATCAGACTGACTGTTGCCCAGCTGTAGCTGTTTTCATGCACGTTTTATTGTTCTCTACATATCAGTATTCGTTTTTTTTTTTTTACTTACAGCGCCACCAAGTGGCCAGTCGCAACACCCTTTTTTGCACGATCACAGACTGATCCTGTACATAGGTGTGCCGATTTGGGTAAAGTTATCTAATTCCTTTCTAGAATTATAGCCATTTTATCAACCTCGCTCTAACGACATTAGATGGTTTGAGGTCCCCTAGCCGAGGTGAATGGAAACTTTGGGTAAATGGAACTGTTTTTTTGAATGATTACTGACAGTCAGACTCCAGATATTATTTTCGCGCAGATTTGAGTCGCGCTGGACAAAAAAATCTAAAATAGCCAAACATTTCGTTAGAGAGACGAGCCAATGCGATATCTTCCACTCATTCGGCTCGAGCCATGGATTCCTATGACATGAGTCACTTGGTTCACCGTCAGGCCAAGCGGGGCAAGGCTCGGTGATGTTGTAGACGTCCACCACATACTACCATCCCCCAGCATTTCAGGGCTCTGTGACTTGCTTTATGTGATGAATAGCAGAGCAAATAATGAAAGATATCCTTGTCTCGGGTGTCACGAATGTCTGTCTTCACAAAGGCTTGTTGGGTTGGCATCCATCGGTTTTAAAGCAGTGGTTGCCGTTTATTGAAATCTCCCATCTGACACACTCACCTGATATATTGGTGTCTTCCACTAATGAGCTGATGCATCGAATCAGGTGTGTTTGATTAAAGGGAATTTTCTAAAACTGGGGTGCCCAATCCTGCTCCTGGCGATCGAATATCCTGCAAAGTTCAGTTTCAACTCTAATCAAACACACCTGCCTTTAATTTTCAAGCGATCCTGAAGACCTTAATTTTGTTGCTTCAGAAATTAAGTTGCTTCAGGTGTGTTTGATTAGAGTTGAACTTTCCAGGACAGTCGATCGCCAGGAGCAGGGTTGTGCACCCTTGATCTAAAACGTCCAGTGCCGGGGGGCCTTCTGGGAACAGGGTTGGGAAGCAACTGTCTAAAAAGCTGCAGTTGTTGCCAAGACTTGGTAGTTTGAAGACTCGGTCAGGCACAGCGCAGGCCACCCGTCCTTCCTTTGATAGGGGTGGGGGTCACCGTTGATGAGGATGGTCGAGAGAGAAATGGTACCTTGGCCAGCAGCCTGAGTCTTCATACTTACCTGGCAGGGGAGACACCATGATCAAGAAGGCGGTTCACCCAGGATGAGGTTTGTACATTGCACTCCGGTCATGCTGATCCCTGCGAATTCCCCAAATGTGGGAATCTTGACTGCATAATCTATGGTAGTGGGGGACTGCGTTCGCGTTCTCCCCTGAAAGAGCTGGTTAAAAAAAGCAGATCGGTCTTTATTTAGTTTGTTTGATTATTTCTTTGTTTTTGGTCAACAATGTTCAGTGACATAAGTCAAGCCATGAATGGAAACTCTGGGTGAATGGAAATGCGTTTTTTTGATGATTGTTGACAGTCAGACTCCAGATAATCTTTTTGCGCTGATTTGGGTCGCGCTGGACCAAATGCCTGGTGCTAGTTCGCAAAAGGGAGTTTCCCAAAAAATAGCCAAACATTTCGTTAGAGAGACGAGCCAATGCGATATTTTCAACTCATTCGGCTCGAGTCAAGGATTCCGATGACATCAGTAACTTGGTTCACAGCCAGGCCGAGCGGGGCAAGACTCGGTGATGTTGTAGATGTGGTGGGTACTACCATCCCCCAGCATTTCAGATCTCTGTGACTTACTCTTTGTGACAAATAGCAGAGCAAATAATGAGATAAAATGATACAATGAAACAATAAAAATGATTCTAATCTTAAAATGTGACTTATTAATGCAGTGTCCTTGGAAAGCCTGTGGAGGCCCCATCTAATAAGTTATAGGGGATCATGCACCAATAGTGGTGAAATTCACCAAAATCCAATTCCAAATTCCAACATATAAAAGTGATACATGTAAATTATTTGACGGGACCTACACAGGCTTTCCAAGGGCAGACCTTTTTCAGGGTAAATGTGAATATTGATTAGTTGTAATCAAATCAAATCACTTTTATTGTCACATCACCACAGCACAAGTGCCTTGGTGAGTGAAATTCTTATGAGCGTGCTCCAGAAAACAAAAAACAAAACAGAAAAACAACAATTTACATATGGACAGTACATATTTACAGACTGTACAGAAGACAATGTGCAAAATACACATACATATACTCAGTACACATAGTGTACTATAAAGACATACTTAATTATCAAGTACACATTATACACCGTATGTGCACATATACATTATGTACATTGTACACTATCTATACATTATGTAGTCTATACATAGTAATAATGTGAAGGTGCAACAGATTATAATGTTTGTCAACTTGTCAGAGCGTGTTTCCCGGGTTGTCAGAGGGTGTTCCTGAAATTTATTTAGCCAGCATGGAAAAACAGACCTATCTCGTACGTGATGGGATCCGAACCCTGGACATGCTTTCTTTAGGGTTTGGCCCAAACAAAGATCGCTTCATCAGCTCCTGTAGGCCTGCATTCACAACAAGCGTTGGTGGTATAGTGGCGAGCATAGCTGCCTTCCAAGCAGTTGACCCGGGTTCGATTCCCGGCCAACGCATTTCATTAGCCTCGGGCTGAAGTCGATACTGAAATCCTTATGTGATCCGAACCCTGGACGTGCTCCCTTTAGGTTTTGGCCCAAACAAAGATCGCTTCAGCTCCTGTAGGCCTATCAGCGTCTCATGTGCTTTGATCATTCCCACTGTCCGATCAAGCCCTTATCCACCACATGCTTTGTCCCCTGACCTGGGTTTGATTCCCGACCAATGCAGCAGATGTGCTCTTTTACGGCAGGCGACTTGCTCTTTTTTTAAGCATCAGCTCGGTTTGCCACCATGATCACACCCACAATACAGTTATTTGCATTGGTGGTTCAGTAGTAGATTTCTTGCGTCTCATGCGGGAGACTGGGGTTCGATCCCCGGTCCATGCAGGGCTGCGTGTTCTGTTACTTCAGAAGTCCGTTCTTTAATCTGAAACTTGAAGCTTAAGCGTAATTGGCTCGAAGGAGCTCCATTTGAGTGTGCCACGAAAGGTTCTCTCGTAATCCATCCTGTACCTGCTTCTAAACCCTGATTCTTTACCTGATTCCCAGTAAATGTACAATTATCAACAAGAACTTGCAGGGCATTGGTGGTTCAATGGTAGAATTCTCGCCTGCCATGCGGGGGATCCGGGTCCGATTCCCGGCCAATGCAAGGACAGACTGTTTTTAAATAAGGTGTGTGGTTCTTGTTTGAGGGAGCATTCATCAAATACCTATGAAACAGCCGATATTATCCTAGTGAAAGAGACTTCATTTGAAAATGTATTTGTAGACTTGCACATTTTAACAGGTCCCAGAAGCCCCCTGGCACTGGACGTTTTAGATCAAGGGTGCACAATCCTGCTCCTGGCGATCGACCATCCTGCAAATGTCAGTTCCAACTCTAATCAAACACACCTGCCTTTAATTTTCAAGCTATCCAGTGCCGGGGGGCTTCTGGGACCAGGGTTGGGAAGCAACGGTCTAAAAATCTGCAGTTGGTGCCAAGGCTTGGCAGTTTGAAGGCTCGGTCAGGCACAGCGCAGGCCATCTGTCCTTCCTTTGATAGGGGTGGGGGTCACCGTTGATGAGGATGGTCACTTGCAAAAATTACTTGCAAGTGAACAAATCAAATATTCAATATCCCAAATGTGGGAATCTCGACTGCATAATTTATGGTAGTGGGGGACTGCGTTCGCGCTCTCCCTGAAAGAGCTGGTTAAAAAAAGCAGATCGGTCTTTATTTAGTTTGTTTGATTATTTCTTTGTTTTTGGTCAACAATGTTCAGTGACATTGCAGACAGGGGATGGGTACTATCATCCCCAAGTGTTTCAGGTGTTTGTGAAAAGTCTGCCCCCCTGATGGGCAATTTTGTTTACATTTCTCACAGACCTCACTCCACTCGATCAGACTGACTGTTGCCCAGCTGTAGCTGTTTTCATGCATGTTTTGTTGTTCTCTACATTCGTTTTTTTTTTTATTATTACAGCGCCACCAAGTGGCCAGTCGCAACACCCTTTTTTGCACGATCACAGACTGATCCTGTGTGCCGATTTGGGTGAAATTATCTAATTCCTTTCTAGAATTATAGCCATTTTAGCAACCTCGCTCTAACGACATTAGAAGGTTTGAGGTCCCCTAGCCGAGGTGAATGGAAACTTTGGGTAAATGGAACTGTTTTTTTTGGATGATTACTGACAGTCAGACTCCAGATATTATTTTCGCGCTTATTTGAGTCGCGCTGGACAAAAAAATCTAAAATAGCCAAACATTTCGTTAGAGAGACGAGCCAATGCGATATCTTCCACTCATTCGGCTCGAGCCATGGATTCCTATGACATGAGTCACTTGGTTCACCGTCAGGCCAAGCGGGGCAAGGCTCGGTGATGTTGTAGACGTCCACCACATACTACCATCCCCCAGCATTTCAGGGCTCTGTGACTTGCTTTATGTGATGAATAGCAGAGCAAATAATGAAAGATATCCTTGTCTCGGGTGTCACGAATGTCTGTCTTCACAAAGGCTTGTTGGGTTGGCATCCATCGGTTTTAAAGCAGTGGTTGCCGTTTATTGAAATCACCCATCTGACACACTCACCTGATATATTGGTGTCTTCCACTAATGAGCTGATGCATCGAATCAGGTGTGTTTGATTAAAGGGAATTATCTAAAACTGGGGTGCCCAATCCTGCTCCTGGCGATCGAATATCCTGCAAAGTTCAGTTTCAACTCTAATCAAACACACCTGCCTTTAATTTTCAAGTGATCCTGAAGACCTTAATTTTGTTGCTTCAGAAATTAAGTTGCTTCAGGTGTGTTTGATTAGAGTTGGAGTTGAACTTTCCAGGACAGTCGATCGCCAGGAGCAGGGTTGTGCACCCTTGATCTAAAACGTCCAGTGCCGGGGGGCCTTCTGGGAACAGGGTTGGGAAGCAACTGTCTAAAAAGCTGCAGTTGTTGCCAAGACTTGGTAGTTTGAAGACTCGGTCAGGCACAGCGCAGGCCACCCGTCCTTCCTTTGATAGGGGTGGGGGTCACCGTTGATGAGGATGGTCGAGAGAGAAATGGTACCTTGGCCGGCAGCCTGAGTCTTCATACTTACCTGGCAGGGGAGACACCATGATCAAGAAGGCGGTTCACCCAGGATGAGGCTTGTCCATTGCACTCCGGTCATGCTGATCCCTGCGAATTCCCCAAATGTGGGAATCTCGACTGCATAATTTATGGTAGTGGGGGACTGCGTTCGCGCTCTCCCCTGAAAGAGCTGGTTAAAAAAAGCAGATCGGTCTTTATTTAGTTTGTTTGATTATTTCTTTGTTTTTGGTCAACAATGTTCAGTGACATTGCAGACAGGGGATGGGTACTATCATCCCCAAGTGTTTCAGGTGTCTGTGAAAAGTCTGCCCCCCTGATGGGCAATTTTGTTTACATTTCTCACAGACCTCACTCCACTCGATCAGACTGACTGTTGCCCAGCTGTAGCTGTTTTCATGCACGTTTTATTGTTCTCTACATATCAGTATTCGTTTTTTTTTTACTTACAGCGCCACCAAGTGGCCAGTCGCAACACCCTTTTTTGCACGATCACAGACTGATCCTGTACATAGGTGTGCCGATTTGGGTGAAGTTATCTAATTCCTTTCTAGAATTATAGCCATTTTATCAACCTCGCTCTAACGACATTAGAAGGTTTGAGGTCCCCTAGCCGAGGTGAATGGAAACTTTGGGTAAATGGAACTGTTTTTTTTGGATGATTACTGACAGTCAGACTCCAGATATTATTTTCGCGCAGATTTGAGTCGCGCTGGACAAAAAAATCTACAATAGCCAAACATTTCGTTAGAGAGATGAGCCAATGCGATATCTTCCACTCATTCGGCTCGAGCCATGGATTCCTATGACATGAGTCACTTGGTTCACCGTCAGGCCGAGCGTGGCAAGGCTCGGTGATGTTGTAGACGTCCACCACGTACTACCATCCCCCAGCATTTCAGGGCTCTGTGACTTGCTTTTTGTGATGAATAGCAGAGCAAATAGTGAAAGATATCCTTGTCTCGGGTGTCACGGATGTCTGTCTTCACAAAGGCTTGTTGGGTTGGCATCCATCGGTTTTAAAGCAGTGGTTGCCGTTTATTGAAATCTCCCATCTGACACACTCACCTGATATATTGGTGTCTTCCACTAATGAGCTGATGCATCGAATTAGGTGTGTTTTATTAAAGGGAATTTTCTAAAACTGGGGTGCCCAATCCTGCTCCTGGCGATCGAATATCCTGCAAAGTTCAGTTTCAACTCTAATCAAACACACCTGCCTTTAATTTTCAAGCGATCCTGAAGACCTTAATTTTGTTGCTTCAGAAATTAAGTTGCTTCAGGTGTGTTTGATTAGAGTTGGAGTTGAACTTTCCAGGACAGTCGATCACCAGGAGCAGGGTTGTGCACCCTTGATCTAAAACGTCCAGTGCCGGGGGGCCTTCTGGGAACAGGGTTGGGAAGCAACTGTCTAAAAAGCTGCAGTTGTTGCCAAGACTTGGTAGTTTGAAGACTCGGTCAGGCACAGCGCAGGCCACCCGTCCTTCCTTTGATAGGGGTGGGGGTCACCGTTGATGAGGATGGTCGAGAGAGAAATGGTACCTTGGCCAGCAGCCTGAGTCTTCATACTTACCTGGCAGGGGAGACACCATGATCAAGAAGGCGGTTCACCCAGGATTTTTCTATATAATCCACTTTCAAGTTTATTGACATTTCGTTTTTCCTTTGGGGATTTGAGAGTCAGAATGACGGCTCAAGGACAACGACGGAATGCTGCAAGATTTGTATTATTGGAGGATCTGGAAATGGACCGTTTGACTTTTAGCAGAAGAATACTGCAAAGAGAATTGGGATTTAATCCTTCTCAGCTTGACTTTGTCTTCGCTTTACCGGGTAGGAAAACTTTTGAAGTGGTATTTACTACACTTGTCTTATATGAACAATGCCTGGAAAGATTTCAAAGAAAGAAGAAAGAGTCTGCATGTTTTCAAAAGATTGATCTGATTCCTTTGGCAGAGAGAGCTCAGAATTGTGACTGTGGTAATGTATTCAGAGAGGATTAAGCTTGAGGACATTTCTACATGGCTTTCACTTCATTGTTCAGTTACAAAGGCTTTTCAGATTAAAGATGAAGATGGAGTTAAGACAGGAGCCTCAAAATTCCATGTTCGGTTGAGAACTAACGAGCAAGGTGAGCTCTCACACCTGCCGTCCATGATCCAATTAGGCTCTATTAGGGGCTTTGTGTTTTACAATGGCCAGCCTAAGGAGTGTAGGAAATGTGGATCTTTGAATCATCTAGCAGCCCAATGTGACTCCGTCTTCTGTAGAAATTGCAAAAATCACGGTCATGTCTCAAAGTCTTGCACTGTGCCTATGAAGTGTAATCTGTGTGGGGCAACTAATCACAGATTTCAGGACTGTCCATCTGCTTATGCAAACAAGACTCGACAGCAACCTGGGGAGACCCGGGAAGGAGATATAAACATCCCTGAAGCCCCCGACATGGAGGAGGACTTTTTCAGAGATCATCAGCCTTTAATACCAGTCACTAGCGAGGAGCAGGGGGCCGGGGTAACTTTGAGACTACCCCTACCCTCAAATTCAGGGGATGAGGATTTTGGAGGATTAGGAGGGAATAGTGATGTAGAACCTGAGGAAATCGTTTCATGGGAAGATGAGTCACATCGAGAATTGAATGTGCTGGACTCCCTCATAGATTTCCCTCCTTTGGGTCAGCCTTCCCCAGAGCAAAATTCCCAGTCCCTAAATCGGAATATTCTACTTGATGCCTTGGTGTCATTTCCAACGTCCTTACCCTTACTGTCGGATTCCTCTCCACCAGGAGATACATTAGTGGAAATAAGAAGTTCTTCGCCAGATATTAATGATCCAAGTAGAATCCTGGATCAGGAGGATTCACCTGATTCGTCATCTTTATCGTCCAACTCAACCCCCTTTCTTGATTCTAGCGAAATGTCTGCCTTCTCTTCCGCTACACAAATGAACAAAGAATTAATCCCAAAAGTAACAGATATGCAGAGTAAAAAGAAAAAGAGGAAAAGGTTGAAGAGTAAACCGGAATCCCCTTAATGATGGGTCTTTCTCCTTCCTTCTCCCCCTTGTCGCACCGAATGACTTCGCTTTCGGTAGCCTCAATAAATACACGAGGTATCATGGACCCGGTAAAATGTACTTCTGTTTTCTCATATCTGTATAATGCAGGCCATGACATTTGCCTTCTTCAGGAATGTAATATCCCTTTTGGACAGGATTATACAAATCTAGAAGATAGGTGGATATATGGTCAATCAGTGTGGTCTGGGGATAATAATAATAGATCATCTGGTGTGGGTATACTTTTGAAGGGTAATTCCTTAAAAATTTTTAAAACACGAGAGGTTATAAATGGCAGATTAATATATGTGGATGTACAATTTAATAACCTTTGTTTTCGTGTGATAAATGTGTATTGTCCAGTGGATCTACAAGGTAGAAAGGAAATTTTGAAAGCTCTGCCACCTTTGTTGATTTGTGGGAAAGAGATAATATTAGGAGGGGACTTTAATTGTTCCTTAAGCCAGAGTGATCGAAGCTCTAATGTCTTACTGGATTCAAGCTCTCAAGATTTAAACAATTTAGTAAAAGATTTTGGTTTAGTGGATACTTTTAGAATTAAACACCCAGATAGTCCTGGGTATAGTTGGTCTAATGGCCGTAGCTTCACCAGAATCGATTTTTTGTTTACTTCACCTCAAATAACAGTACGAAATTCAGGGATAAATGCAACCTTTTTCTCTGACCACGCTAAGGTGGATGCCGAGGTGGTTCTGGGAGGGATAAGAGTGAAAGGTTCTGGGTTATGGAAATTAAATATTAGTTTATTAGATAATCAAGAAGTTGTAGCTCGATATAAAGAAAAATTGAATCAATGGAAAAGTTTACAGCCATTATATGAAACAGTTGGTGAATGGTGGGAGGACTTTAAAATTAGAACGAAATTATTTTTTATAAGAGAAGGTAGAAAAATTAAAAGGAAAGAAGCTTTTGTATGTAAATTATATCAAAAGAAATTACAACAATTTTATACTATGGCCCACTCAGGTTTCAATGTGGTAGATGATATTATGAGACTTAAAAAAAGAATTGCAGACATTTACGCAGATCAAAGTAGGAGTTTTATTATAAGAAGTAGAATACAACATATTGAATCAAATGAAAAATGTACCCGATATTTTTTTAGGAAAGTGTTTCGGTCTAAGACTGTTATAAAAGAATTAAAAAATCAAGAAAACAAAGTCATAACCGAAACAGAGGAGCTAATTTCATTTACCCACTCCTTTTATCAAAACCTTTACTCTGAAAGGAAAATAGATGAGAGGGTTATGGGTGAGTTTAATTTTAATAGTGTTGTTGACCAAAATGTTCTAGCTGAGATGAATAAAGAGTTCTCGGTTAACGATCTTACAAGAGCATTAAAGAGTATGAAAAATAATAAAAGTCCAGGTGTAGACGGCCTGCCCAAAGAATTTTATGAAAAGTTTTGGGAGGAGTTGAGGGGGACGATGCTCGAAATGTTTAAAGAAAGTTTTAGTCTAGGTGTACTCCCCCCAACATTGAGAGAGGGTATTGTCTCCTTGTTATTTAAAAAGGGAGACAAAGCTGATCTAAAGAATTGGCGCCCTTTGTCCTTATTGGGTACTGATGTGAAGATATTGTCAAAAGTGATTTTTTTCAGACTCCAACCCAGCATGGTAAACATAATTGGGAATGAACAGACATGTGGGATAAAAGGTAGATCTTTACACCAGAATTTATCATTAATAAGAGATACCTTCCTTTACACACAAGATCGTAAACTACCGTTATGTGTCGTGGGGTTGGATTTAGAAAAGGCTTTTGATAGCTTGGACCACCTTTTTTTACATAAAATGCTACAGAGTTATGGATTTGGCGAGTCAATTCTTAGATGGATTAATTTATTATATACTGGATGCCAGAGTCGCATATTGGTGAATGGTCATCTATCGCCACCTGTTAACGTCCACTCAGGAGTGAGACAGGGATGTGGTTTATCCCCTTTGCTCTTTGTATTAGCCATAGAACCGTTAGCTCAAGCCATTAGGCAGAGTTCTGAATTGAAAGGATTATTAATACCAGGGAGCTTAGGTAAGGAAGCAAAACTATCACTTTATATGGACGACATCACTTTGTTTCTGTCAAATAACCACTCGGTAGAAAGAGCATTACAGTTATGCGAGCTTTTTACATTGGCGACTGGGATGAAAATTAATAAAGGTAAAAGTGAGATTCTATACTTAAATTGGAAGGAACCCAAATTAAATTTCGGATTGAAAATTCAAGACAAAAGCATTAAAATACTTGGGATAGCGTGGGGTAGAGAAATGGAAGAAAGGAATTGGAATCCCAGGTTACAACAAATGGATTGGAAAATAAAACAGTGGGAGGAAAGAAATCTTAGTTTTAGGGGCAAAGTGTTAATTATTAATGCAGAGATTGTAGCAGCTCTTACTTTTGTAGCTGCAACCTTGCCAGCCCCAAGATGGTTTTTAACTTCGGTAAAGAAAAAGATTTTTCGTTTTTTATGGAATTCTAATCAGGAGAGGTTGAAACGAGAAATTGTATGTAGAAAAATCGAGAAAGGAGGCCTAGCGGTCCCTGATATACAAGCTAAATTGGACGCTATGTTTCTTTTTCCTGTGTTGATCTCTTGCCTAGACAAAGAAGTGACTGCTTATAGTAGTTTTTTTGCAAAGTTTTGGGTAGGCCGACAAGTGGGGAGAATTTGGAATAAGAGAATGCCTCAAAATACTCCTTATGCAGAAACTAGACCAGTTATGTATAATACAATAATTCAGATATTAAAGAGAACATCTTGGTCTAACATCCAGATTGGGAGTTTAAATAGACAGTTAATAGAGGAAAAGCTATCCCCAGCTGCATTTAAAATGACTCCTGTCGGCCGTCTCATTGAATCAGAATGTATTATGGTTTGGAGGAATGTGAATGATGATTTCTTGTTTAATTCCCATAAGGACATCGCTTGGCAAGCTGTACTAAACTGTTTACCTACCCGGGCCTTTTTGAAGAGGAGAGGTTGTTCTCGCCTTTCTCTGTGTCCTAGAGTAAACTGTGGAGAAGAAGAGACAATAAGACATTGCTTGTGGGAATGTGCTTACGCCCAGAAGGTTTGGGTTTCTATTCGATTATGGTTACAAAATTTGTACAGAGTGCCAAGCGAAGGTGATATTTGGTATGGAGAATTGGAAAAGGTTCATTGTAAAAAATGGATACGGTGGTGGGCAATTATAAATGTTTTTAAAGAAGCACTATGGAAATCTAGGAATATTTTAGTTTTTCAGAAATATGAGATCCCAGTTAAATCAGTAATCTCATCAAGTTTAAAAAGTACAGGGGATTACATTTTAAGGGATGGGCAGAAATTGTCAGCCAATGTAATCGATAAGTTATGGAACATACCAAATGTCCCTCCTTTTAATATGGTGTTAAGAATTGGTTAATATTTGTAAGGATAAAGGGTAATGGATTGATTCAATTATATGATTGTAAGATATGTATTTATGACGAAAGTTCTTGTCTGTGTATTGTGATGTAAGGAAATAATAAAATTAAAAAAAAAAAAAAAAAAAGGTTCACCCGGGATGAGGCTTGTCCATTGCACTCCGGTCATGCTGATCCCTGCGAATTCCCCAAATGTGGGAATCTCGACTGCATAATTTATGGTAGTGGGGGACTGCGTTCGCACTCTCCCCTGAAAGAGCTGGTTAAAAAAAGCAGATCGGTCTTTATTTAGTTTGTTTGATTATTTCTTTGTTTTTGGTCAACAATGTTCAGTGACATAAGTCAAGCCATGAATGGAAACTCTGGGTGAATGGAAATGCTTTTTTTTGATGATTGTTGACAGTCAGACTCCAGATAATCTTTTTGCGCTGATTTGGGTCGCGCTGGACCAAATGCCTGGTGCTAGTTCGCAAAAGGGAGTTTCCCAAAAAATAGCCAAACATTTCGTTAGAGAGACGAGCCAATGCGATATTTTCAACTCATTCGGCTCGAGCCAAGGATTCCGATGACATCAGTAACTTGGTTCACAGCCAGGCCGAGCGGGGCAAGACTCGGTGATGTTGTAGATGTGGTGGGTACTACCATCCCCCAGCATTTCAGATCTCTGTGACTTACTCTTTGTGACAAATAGCAGAGCAAATAATGAGATAAAATGATACAATGAAACAATAAAAATGATTCTAATCTTAAAATGTGACTTATTAATGCAGTGTCCTTGGAAAGCCTGTGGAGACCCCATCTAATAAGTTATAGGGGATCATGCACCAATAGTGGTGAAATTCACCAAATTCCAAATTCCAACATATAAAAGTGATACATGTAAATTATTTGACGGGACCTACACAGGCTTTCCAAGGGCAGACCTTTTTCAGGGTAAATGTGAATATTGATTAGTTGTAATCAAATCAAATCAAATCACTTTTATTGTCACATCACCACAGCACAAGTGCCTTGGTGAGTGAAATTCTTATGAGCGTGCTCCAGAAAACAAAAAACAAAACAAAAAAACAACAATTTACATATGGACAGTACATATTTACAGACTGTACAGAAGACAATGTGCAAAATACACATACATATACTCAGTACACATAGTGTACTATAAAGACATACTTAATTATCAAGTACACATTATACACCGTATGTGCACATATACATTATGTACATTGTACACTATCTATACATTATGTAGTCTATACATAGTAATAATGTGAAGGTGCAACAGATTATAATGTTTGTCAACTTGTCAGAGCGTGTTTCCCGGGTTGTCAGAGGGTGTTCCTGAAATTTATTTAGCCAGCATGGAAAAACAGACCTATCTCGTACGTGATGGGATCCGAACCCTGGACATGCTTTCTTTAGGGTTTGGCCCAAACAAAGATCGCTTCAGCTCCTGTAGGCCTGCATTCACAACAAGCGTTGGTGGTATAGTGGCGAGCATAGCTGCCTTCCAAGCAGTTGACCCGGGTTCGGTTCCCGGCCAACGCATTTCATTAGCCTCGGGCTGAAGTCGATACTGAAATCCTTATGTGATCCGAACCCTGGACGTGCTCCCTTTAGGTTTTGGCCCAAACAAAGATCGCTTCAGCTCCTGTAGGCCTATCAGCGTCTCATGTGCTTTGATCATTCCCACTGTCCGATCAAGCCCTTATCCACCACATGCTTTGTCCCCTGACCTGGGTTTGATTCCCGACCAATGCAGCAGATGTGCTCTTTTACGGCAGGCGACTTGCTCTTTTTTTAAGCAACAGCTCGGTTTGCCACCATGATCACACCCACAATACAGTTATTTGCATTGGTGGTTCAGTAGTAGATTTCTTGCGTCTCATGCGGGAGACTGGGGTTCGATCCCCGGTCCATGCAGGGCTGCGTGTTCTGTTACTTCAGAAGTCCGTTCTTTAATCTGAAACTTGAAGCTTAAGCGTAATTGGCTCGAAGGAGCTCCATTTGAGTGTGCCACGAAAGGTTCTCTCGTAATCCATCCTGTACCTGCTTCTAAACCCTGATTCTTTACCTGATTCCCAGTAAATGTACAATTATTAACAAGAACTTGCAGGGCATTGGTGGTTCAATGGTAGAATTCTCGCCTGCCATGCGGGGGATCCGGGTCCGATTCCCGGCCAATGCAAGGACAGACTGTTTTTAAATAAGGTGTGTGGTTCTTGTTTGAGGGAGCATTCATCAAATACCTATGAAACTGCCAATATTATCCTAGTGAAAGAGACTTCATTTGAAAATGTATTTGTAGACTTGCACATTTTATCAGGTCCCAGAAGCCCCCTGGCACTGGACGTTTTAGATCAAGGGTGCACAATCCTGCTCCTGGCGATCGACCATCCTGCAAATGTCAGTTCCAACTCTAATCAAACACACCTGCTTTTAATTTTCAAGCTATCCTGAAGACTTTAATTTTGTTGCTTCAGAAATTAAGTTGCTTCAGGTGTGTTTGATTAGAGTTGGAGTTGAACTTTGCAGGGCAGTCGATCGCCAGGAGCAGGGTTGTGCACCCTTGATCTAAAACGTCCAGTGCCGGGGGGCTTCTGGGTCCAGGGTTGGGAAGCAACGGTCTAAAAATCTGCAGTTGGAGCCAAGGCTTGGCAGTTTGAAGGCTCGTTCAGGCACAGCGCAGGCCAGCTGTCCTTCCTTTGATAGGGGTGGGGGTCACCGTTGATGAGGATGGTCACTTGCAAAAATTACTTGCAAGTGAACAAATCAAATATTCAATATCCCAAATGTGGGAATCTCGACTGCATAATTTATGGTAGTGGGGGACTATGTTCGCGCTCTCCCCTGAAAGAGCTGGTTAAAAAAGCAGATCGGTCTTTATTTAGTTTGTTTGATTATTTCTTTGTTTTTGGTCAACAATGTTCAGTGACATTGCAGACAGGGGATGGGTACTATCATCCCCAAGTTTTTCAGGTGTCTGTGAAAAGTCTGCCCCCCTGATGGGCAATTTTGTTTACATTTCTCACAGACCTCACTCCACTCGATCAGACTGACTGTTGCCCAGCTGTAGCTGTTTTCATGCACGTTTTATTGTTCTCTACATATCAGTATTCGTTTTTTTTTTTTTACTTACAGCGCCACCAAGTGGCCAGTCGCAACACCCTTTTTTGCACGATCACAGACTGATCCTGTACATAGGTGTGCCGATTTGGGTAAAGTTATCTAATTCCTTTCTAGAATTATAGCCATTTTATCAACCTCGCTCTAACGACATTAGATGGTTTGAGGTCCCCTAGCCGAGGTGAATGGAAACTTTGGGTAAATTGAACTGTTTTTTTGGATGATTACTGACAGTCAGACTCCAGATATTATTTTCGCGCAGATTTGAGTCGCGCTGGACAAAAAAATCTAAAATAGCCAAACATTTCGTTAGAGAGACGAGCCAATGCGATATCTTCCACTCATTCGGCTCGAGCCATGGATTCCTATGACATGAGTCACTTGGTTCACCGTCAGGCCAAGCGGGGCAAGGCTCGGTGATGTTGTAGACGTCCACCACATACTACCATCCCCCAGCATTTCAGGGCTCTGTGACTTGCTTTATGTGATGAATAGCAGAGCAAATAATGAAAGATATCCTTGTCTCGGGTGTCACGAATGTCTGTCTTCACAAAGGCTTGTTGGGTTGGCATCCATCGGTTTTAAAGCAGTGGTTGCCGTTTATTGAAATCTCCCATCTGACACACTCACCTGATATATTGGTGTCTTCCACTAATGAGCTGATGCATCGAATCAGGTGTGTTTGATTAAAGGGAATTTTCTAAAACTGGGGTGCCCAATCCTGCTCCTGGCGATCGAATATCCTGCAAAGTTCAGTTTCAACTCTAATCAAACACACCTGCCTTTAATTTTCAAGCGATCCTGAAGACCTTAATTTTGTTGCTTCAGAAATTAAGTTGCTTCAGGTGTGTTTGATTAGAGTTGAACTTTCCAGGACAGTCGATCGCCAGGAGCAGGGTTGTGCACCCTTGATCTAAAACGTCCAGTGCCGGGGGGCCTTCTGGGAACAGGGTTGGGAAGCAACTGTCTAAAAAGCTGCAGTTGTTGCCAAGACTTGGTAGTTTGAAGACTCGGTCAGGCACAGCGCAGGCCACCCGTCCTTCCTTTGATAGGGGTGGGGGTCACCGTTGATGAGGATGGTCGAGAGAGAAATGGTACCTTGGCCGGCAGTCTGAGTCTTCATACTTACCTGGCAGGGGAGACACCATGATCAAGAAGGCGGTTCACCCAGGATGAGGCTTGTCCATTGCACTCCGGTCATGCTGATCCCTGCGAATTCCTCAAATGTGGGAATCTCGACTGCATAATTTATGGTAGTGGGGGACTGCGTTCGCGCTCTCCCCTGAAAGAGCTGGTTAAAAAAAGCAGATCGGTCTTTATTTAGTTTGTTTGATTATTTCTTTGTTTTTGGTCAACAATGTTCAGTGACATTGCAGACAGGGGATGGGTACTATCATCCCCAAGTGTTTCAGGTGTCTGTGAAAAGTCTGCCCCCCTGATGGGCAATTTTGTTTAAATTTCTCACAGACCTCACTCCACTCGATCAGACTGACTGTTGCCCAGCTGTAGCTGTTTTCATGCATGTTTTGTTGTTCTCTACATTCGTTTTTTTTTTTTTTTTATTACAGCGCCACCAAGTGGCCAGTCGCAACACCCTTTTTTGCACGATCACAGATTGATCCTGTGTGCCGATTTGGGTGAAATTATCTAATTCCTTTCTAGAATTATAGCCATTTTAGCAACCTCGCTCTAACGACATTAGAAGGTTTGAGGTCCCCTAGCCGAGGTGAATGGAAACTTTGGGTAAATGGAACTGTTTTTTTTGGATGATTACTGACAGTCAGACTCCAGATATTATTTTCGCGCTGATTTGAGTCGCGCTGGACAAAAAAATCTAAAATAGCCAAACATTTCGTTAGAGAGACGAGCCAATGCGATATCCTCCACTCATTCGGCTCGAGCCATGGATTCCTATGACATGAGTCACTTGGTTCACCGTCAGGCCGAGCGGGGCAAGGCTCGGTGATTTTGTAGACGTCCACCACATACTACCATCCCCCAGCATTTCAGGGCTCTGTGACTTGCTTTATGTGATGAATAGCAGAGCAAATAATGAAAGATATCCTTGTCTCGGGTGTCACGAATGTCTGTCTTCACAAAGGCTTGTTGGGTTGGCATCCATCGGTTTTAAAGCAGTGGTTGCCGTTTATTGAAATCTCCCATCTGACACACTCACCTGATATATTGGTGTCTTCCACTAATGAGCTGATGCATCGAATCAGGTGTGTTTGATTAAAGGGAATTATCTAAAACTGGGGTGCCCAATCCTGCTCCTGGCGATCGAATATCCTGCAAAGTTCAGTTTCAACTCTAATCAAACACACCTGCCTTTAATTTTCAAGCGATCCTGAAGACCTTAATTTTGTTGCTTCAGAAATTAAGTTGCTACAGGTGTGTTTGATTAGAGTTGGAGTTGAACTTTCCAGGACAGTCGATCGCCAGGAGCAGGGTTGTGCACCCTTGATCTAAAACGTCCAGTGCCGGGGGGCCTTCTGGGAACAGGGTTGGGAAGCAACTGTCTAAAAAGCTGCAGTTGTTGCCAAGACTTGGTAGTTTGAAGACTCGGTCAGGCACAGCGCAGGCCACCCGTCCTTCCTTTGATAGGGGTGGGGGTCACCGTTGATGAGGATGGTCGAGAGAGAAATGGTACCTTGGCCGGCAGCCTGAGTCTTCATACTTACCTGGCAGGGGAGACACCATGATCAAGAAGGCGGTTCACCCAGGATGAGGCTTGTCCATTGCACTCCGGTCATGTTGATCCCTGCGAATTCCCCAAATGTGGGAATCTCGACTGCATAATTTATGGTAGTGGGGGACTGCGTTCGCGCTCTCCCCTGAAAGAGCTGGATAAAAAAAGCAGATCGGTCTTTATTTAGTTTGTTTGATTATTTCTTTATTTTTGGTCAACAATGTTCAGTGACATAAGTCAAGCCATGAATGGAAACTCTGGGTGAATGGAAATGCTTTTTTTTGATGATTGCTGACATTCAGACTCCAGATAATCTTTTTGCGCTGATTTGGGTCGCGCTGGACCAAATGCCTGGTGCTAGTTCGCAAAAGGGAGTTTCCCAAAAAATAGCCAAACATTTTGTTAGAGAGACGAGCCAATGCAATATTTTCAACTCATTCGGCTCGAGCCAAGGATTCCGATGACATCAGTAACTTGGTTCACAGCCAGGCCGAGCGGGGCAAGACTCGGTGATGTTGTAGATGTGGTGGGTACTGCCATCCCCCAGCATTTCAGATCTCTGTGACTTACTCTTTGTGACAAATAGCAGAGCAAATAATGAGATAAAATGATACAATGAAACAATAAAAATGATTCTAATCTTAAAATGTGACTTATTAATGCAGTGTCCTTGGAAAGCCTGTGGAGGCCCCATCTAATAAGTTATAGGGGATCATGCACCAATAGTGGTGAAATTCACCAAAATCCAATTCCAAATTCCAACATATAAAAGTGACACATGTAAATTATTTGACGGGACCTACACAGGCTTTCCAAGGGCAGACCTTTTTCAGGGTAAATGTGAATATCGATTAGTTGTAATCAAATCACTTTTATTGTCACATCACCACAGCACAAGTGCCTTGGTGAGTGAAATTCTTATGAGCGTGCTCCAGAAAACAAAAAACAAAAAACAAAACAAAAAAACAACAATTTACATATGGACAGTACATATTTACAGACTGTACAGAAGACAATGTGCAAAATACACATACATATACTCAGTACACATAGTGTACTATAAAGACATACTTAATTATCAAGTACACATTATACACCGTATGTGCACATATACATTATGTACATTGTACACTATCTATACATTATGTAGTCTATACATAGTAATAATGTGAAGGTGCAACAGATTATAATGTTTGTCAACTTGTCAGAGCGTGTTTCCCGGGTTGTCAGAGGGTGTTCCTGAAATTTATTTAGCCAGCATGGAAAAACAGACCTATCTCGTACGTGATGGGATCCGAACCCTGGACATGCTTTCTTTAGGGTTTGGCCCAAACAAAGATCGCTTCAGCTCCTGTAGGCCTGCATTCACCACAAGCGTTGGTGGTATAGTGGCGAGCATAGCTGCCTTCCAAGCAGTTGACCCGGGTTCGGTTCCCGGCCAACGCATTTCATTAGCCTCGGGCTGAAGTCGATACTGAAATCCTTATGTGATCCGAACCCTGGACGTGCTCCCTTTAGGTTTTGGCCCAAACAAAGATCGCTTCAGCTCCTGTAGGCCTATCAGCGTCTCATGTGCTTTGATCATTCCCACTGTCCGATCAAGCCCTTATCCACCACATGCTTTGTCCCCTGACCTGGGTTTGATTCCCGACCAATGCAGCAGATGTGCTCTTTTACGGCAGGCGACTTGCTCTTTTTTTAAGCAACAGCTCGGTTTGCCACCATGATCACACCCACAATACAGTTATTTGCATTGGTGGTTCAGTAGTAGATTTCTTGCGTCTCATGCGGGAGACTGGGGTTCGATCCCCGGTCCATGCAGGGCTGCGTGTTCTGTTACTTCAGAAGTCCGTTCTTTAATCTGAAACTTGAAGCTTAAGCGTAATTGGCTCGAAGGAGCTCCATTTGAGTGTGCCACGAAAGGTTCTCTCGTAATCCATCCTGTACCTGCTTCTAAACCCTGATTCTTTACCTGATTCCCAGTAAATGTACAATTATTAACAAGAACTTGCAGGGCATTGGTGGTTCAATGGTAGAATTCTCGCCTGCCATGCGGGGGATCCGGGTCCGATTCCCGGCCAATGCAAGGACAGACTGTTTTTAAATAAGGTGTGTGGTTCTTGTTTGAGGGAGCATTCATCAAATACCTATGAAACTGCCAATATTATCCTAGTGAAAGAGACTTCATTTGAAAATGTATTTGTAGACTTGCACATTTTATCAGGTCCCAGAAGCCCCCTGGCACTGGACGTTTTAGATCAAGGGTGCACAATCCTGCTCCTGGCGATCGACCATCCTGCAAATGTCAGTTCCAACTCTAATCAAACACACCTGCTTTTAATTTTCAAGCTATCCTGAAGACTTTAATTTTGTTACTTCAGAAATTAAGTTGCTTCAGGTGTGTTTGATTAGAGTTGGAGTTGAACTTTGCAGGGCAGTCGATCGCCAGGAGCAGGGTTGTGCACCCTTGATCTAAAACGTCCAGTGCCGGGGGGCTTCTGGGTCCAGGGTTGGGAAGCAACGGTCTAAAAATCTGCAGTTGGAGCCAAGGCTTGGCAGTTTGAAGGCTCGTTCAGGCACAGCGCAGGCCAGCTGTCCTTCCTTTGATAGGGGTGGGGGTCACCGTTGATGAGGATGGTCACTTGCAAAAATTACTTGCAAGTGAACAAATCAAATATTCAATATCCCAAATGTGGGAATCTCGACTGCATAATTTATGGTAGTGGGGGACTGCGTTCGCGCTCTCCCCTGAAAGAGCTGGTTAAAAAAAGCAGATCGGTCTTTATTTAGTTTGTTTGATTATTTCTTTGTTTTTGGTCAACAATGTTCAGTGACATTGCAGACAGGGGATGGGTACTATCATCCCCAAGTTTTTCAGGTGTCTGTGAAAAGTCTGCCCCCCTGATGGGCAATTTTGTTTACATTTCTCACAGACCTCACTCCACTCGATCAGACTGACTGTTGCCCAGCTGTAGCTGTTTTCATGCACGTTTTATTGTTCTCTACATATCAGTATTCGTTTTTTTTTTTTTACTTACAGCGCCACCAAGTGGCCAGTCGCAACACCCTTTTTTGCACGATCACAGACTGATCCTGTACATAGGTGTGCCGATTTGGGTAAAGTTATCTAATTCCTTTCTAGAATTATAGCCATTTTATCAACCTCGCTCTAACGACATTAGATGGTTTGAGGTCCCCTAGCCGAGGTGAATGGAAACTTTGGGTAAATTGAACTGTTTTTTTGGATGATTACTGACAGTCAGACTCCAGATATTATTTTCGCGCAGATTTGAGTCGCGCTGGACAAAAAAATCTAAAATAGCCAAACATTTCGTTAGAGAGACGAGCCAATGCGATATCTTCCACTCATTCGGCTCGAGCCATGGATTCCTATGACATGAGTCACTTGGTTCACCGTCAGGCCAAGCGGGGCAAGGCTCGGTGATGTTGTAGACGTCCACCACATACTACCATCCCCCAGCATTTCAGGGCTCTGTGACTTGCTTTATGTGATGAATAGCAGAGCAAATAATGAAAGATATCCTTGTCTCGGGTGTCACGAATGTCTGTCTTCACAAAGGCTTGTTGGGTTGGCATCCATCGGTTTTAAAGCAGTGGTTGCCGTTTATTGAAATCTCCCATCTGACACACTCACCTGATATATTGGTGTCTTCCACTAATGAGCTGATGCATCGAATCAGGTGTGTTTGATTAAAGGGAATTTTCTAAAACTGGGGTGCCCAATCCTGCTCCTGGCGATCGAATATCCTGCAAAGTTCAGTTTCAACTCTAATCAAACACACCTGCCTTTAATTTTCAAGCGATCCTGAAGACCTTAATTTTGTTGCTTCAGAAATTAAGTTGCTTCAGGTGTGTTTGATTAGAGTTGAACTTTCCAGGACAGTCGATCGCCAGGAGCAGGGTTGTGCACCCTTGATCTAAAACGTCCAGTGCCGGGGGGCCTTCTGGGAACAGGGTTGGGAAGCAACTGTCTAAAAAGCTGCAGTTGTTGCCAAGACTTGGTAGTTTGAAGACTCGGTCAGGCACAGCGCAGGCCACCCGTCCTTCCTTTGATAGGGGTGGGGGTCACCGTTGATGAGGATGGTCGAGAGAGAAATGGTACCTTGGCCGGCAGTCTGAGTCTTCATACTTACCTGGCAGGGGAGACACCATGATCAAGAAGGCGGTTCACCCAGGATGAGGCTTGTCCATTGCACTCCGGTCATGCTGATCCCTGCGAATTCCTCAAATGTGGGAATCTCGACTGCATAATTTATGGTAGTGGGGGACTGCGTTCGCGCTCTCCCCTGAAAGAGCTGGTTAAAAAAAGCAGATCGGTCTTTATTTAGTTTGTTTGATTATTTCTTTGTTTTTGGTCAACAATGTTCAGTGACATTGCAGACAGGGGATGGGTACTATCATCCCCAAGTGTTTCAGGTGTCTGTGAAAAGTCTGCCCCCCTGATGGGCAATTTTGTTTAAATTTCTCACAGACCTCACTCCACTCGATCAGACTGACTGTTGCCCAGCTGTAGCTGTTTTCATGCATGTTTTGTTGTTCTCTACATTCTTTTTTTTATTTTTTTTATTACAGCGCCACCAAGTGGCCAGTCGCAACACCCTTTTTTGCACGATCACAGATTGATCCTGTGTGCCGATTTGGGTGAAATTATCTAATTCCTTTCTAGAATTATAGCCATTTTAGCAACCTCGCTCTAACGACATTAGAAGGTTTGAGGTCCCCTAGCCGAGGTGAATGGAAACTTTGGGTAAATGGAACTGTTTTTTTTGGATGATTACTGACAGTCAGACTCCAGATATTATTTTCGCGCTGATTTGAGTCGCGCTGGACAAAAAAATCTAAAATAGCCAAACATTTCGTTAGAGAGACGAGCCAATGCGATATCCTCCACTCATTCGGCTCGAGCCATGGATTCCTATGACATGAGTCACTTGGTTCACCGTCAGGCCGAGCGGGGCAAGGCTCGGTGATTTTGTAGACGTCCACCACATACTACCATCCCCCAGCATTTCAGGGCTCTGTGACTTGCTTTATGTGATGAATAGCAGAGCAAATAATGAAAGATATCCTTGTCTCGGGTGTCACGAATGTCTGTCTTCACAAAGGCTTGTTGGGTTGGCATCCATCGGTTTTAAAGCAGTGGTTGCCGTTTATTGAAATCTCCCATCTGACACACTCACCTGATATATTGGTGTCTTCCACTAATGAGCTGATGCATCGAATCAGGTGTGTTTGATTAAAGGGAATTATCTAAAACTGGGGTGCCCAATCCTGCTCCTGGCGATCGAATATCCTGCAAAGTTCAGTTTCAACTCTAATCAAACACACCTGCCTTTAATTTTCAAGCGATCCTGAAGACCTTAATTTTGTTGCTTCAGAAATTAAGTTGCTACAGGTGTGTTTGATTAGAGTTGGAGTTGAACTTTCCAGGACAGTCGATCGCCAGGAGCAGGGTTGTGCACCCTTGATCTAAAACGTCCAGTGCCGGGGGGCCTTCTGGGAACAGGGTTGGGAAGCAACTGTCTAAAAAGCTGCAGTTGTTGCCAAGACTTGGTAGTTTGAAGACTCGGTCAGGCACAGCGCAGGCCACCCGTCCTTCCTTTGATAGGGGTGGGGGTCACCGTTGATGAGGATGGTCGAGAGAGAAATGGTACCTTGGCCGGCAGCCTGAGTCTTCATACTTACCTGGCAGGGGAGACACCATGATCAAGAAGGCGGTTCACCCAGGATGAGGCTTGTCCATTGCACTCCGGTCATGTTGATCCCTGCGAATTCCCCAAATGTGGGAATCTCGACTGCATAATTTATGGTAGTGGGGGACTGCGTTCGCGCTCTCCCCTGAAAGAGCTGGATAAAAAAAGCAGATCGGTCTTTATTTAGTTTGTTTGATTATTTCTTTATTTTTGGTCAACAATGTTCAGTGACATAAGTCAAGCCATGAATGGAAACTCTGGGTGAATGGAAATGCTTTTTTTTGATGATTGCTGACATTCAGACTCCAGATAATCTTTTTGCGCTGATTTGGGTCGCGCTGGACCAAATGCCTGGTGCTAGTTCGCAAAAGGGAGTTTCCCAAAAAATAGCCAAACATTTTGTTAGAGAGACGAGCCAATGCGATATTTTCAACTCATTCGGCTCGAGCCAAGGATTCCGATGACATCAGTAACTTGGTTCACAGCCAGGCCGAGCGGGGCAAGACTCGGTGATGTTGTAGATGTGGTGGGTACTGCCATCCCCCAGCATTTCAGATCTCTGTGACTTACTCTTTGTGACAAATAGCAGAGCAAATAATGAGATAAAATGATACAATGAAACAATAAAAATGATTCTAATCTTAAAATGTGACTTATTAATGCAGTGTCCTTGGAAAGCCTGTGGAGGCCCCATCTAATAAGTTATAGGGGATCATGCACCAATAGTGGTGAAATTCACCAAAATCCAATTCCAAATTCCAACATATAAAAGTGACACATGTAAATTATTTGACGGGACCTACACAGGCTTTCCAAGGGCAGACCTTTTTCAGGGTAAATGTGAATATCGATTAGTTGTAATCAAATCACTTTTATTGTCACATCACCACAGCACAAGTGCCTTGGTGAGTGAAATTCTTATGAGCGTGCTCCAGAAAACAAAAAACAAAAAACAAAACAAAAAAACAACAATTTACATATGGACAGTACATATTTACAGACTGTACAGAAGACAATGTGCAAAATACACATACATATACTCAGTACACATAGTGTACTATAAAGACATACTTAATTATCAAGTACACATTATACACCGTATGTGCACATATACATTATGTACATTGTACACTATCTATACATTATGTAGTCTATACATAGTAATAATGTGAAGGTGCAACAGATTATAATGTTTGTCAACTTGTCAGAGCGTGTTTCCCGGGTTGTCAGAGGGTGTTCCTGAAATTTATTTAGCCAGCATGGAAAAACAGACCTATCTCGTACGTGATGGGATCCGAACCCTGGACATGCTTTCTTTAGGGTTTGGCCCAAACAAAGATCGCTTCAGCTCCTGTAGGCCTGCATTCACAACAAGCGTTGGTGGTATAGTGGCGAGCATAGCTGCCTTCCAAGCAGTTGACCCGGGTTCGGTTCCCGGCCAACGCATTTCATTAGCCTCGGGCTGAAGTCGATACTGAAATCCTTATGTGATCCGAACCCTGGACGTGCTCCCTTTAGGTTTTGGCCCAAACAAAGATCGCTTCAGCTCCTGTAGGCCTATCAGCGTCTCATGTGCTTTGATCATTCCCACTGTCCGATCAAGCCCTTATCCACCACATGCTTTGTCCCCTGACCTGGGTTTGATTCCCGACCAATGCAGCAGATGTGCTCTTTTACGGCAGGCGACTTGCTCTTTTTTTAAGCAACAGCTCGGTTTGCCACCATGATCACACCCACAATACAGTTATTTGCATTGGTGGTTCAGTAGTAGATTTCTTGCGTCTCATGCGGGAGACTGGGGTTCGATCCCCGGTCCATGCAGGGCTGCGTGTTCTGTTACTTCAGAAGTCCGTTCTTTAATCTGAAACTTGAAGCTTAAGCGTAATTGGCTCGAAGGAGCTCCATTTGAGTGTGCCACGAAAGGTTCTCTCGTAATCCATCCTGTACCTGCTTCTAAACCCTGATTCTTTACCTGATTCCCAGTAAATGTACAATTATTAACAAGAACTTGCAGGGCATTGGTGGTTCAATGGTAGAATTCTCGCCTGCCATGCGGGGGATCCGGGTCCGATTCCCGGCCAATGCAAGGACAGACTGTTTTTAAATAAGGTGTGTGGTTCTTGTTTGAGGGAGCATTCATCAAATACCTATGAAACTGCCAATATTATCCTAGTGAAAGAGACTTCATTTGAAAATGTATTTGTAGACTTGCACATTTTATCAGGTCCCAGAAGCCCCCTGGCACTGGACGTTTTAGATCAAGGGTGCACAATCCTGCTCCTGGCGATCGACCATCCTGCAAATGTCAGTTCCAACTCTAATCAAACACACCTGCTTTTAATTTTCAAGCTATCCTGAAGACTTTAATTTTGTTGCTTCAGAAATTAAGTTGCTTCAGGTGTGTTTGATTAGAGTTGGAGTTGAACTTTGCAGGGCAGTCGATCGCCAGGAGCAGGGTTGTGCACCCTTGATCTAAAACGTCCAGTGCCGGGGGGCTTCTGGGTCCAGGGTTGGGAAGCAACGGTCTAAAAATCTGCAGTTGGAGCCAAGGCTTGGCAGTTTGAAGGCTCGTTCAGGCACAGCGCAGGCCAGCTGTCCTTCCTTTGATAGGGGTGGGGGTCACCGTTGATGAGGATGGTCACTTGCAAAAATTACTTGCAAGTGAACAAATCAAATATTCAATATCCCAAATGTGGGAATCTCGACTGCATAATTTATGGTAGTGGGGGACTATGTTCGCGCTCTCCCCTGAAAGAGCTGGTTAAAAAAGCAGATCGGTCTTTATTTAGTTTGTTTGATTATTTCTTTGTTTTTGGTCAACAATGTTCAGTGACATTGCAGACAGGGGATGGGTACTATCATCCCCAAGTTTTTCAGGTGTCTGTGAAAAGTCTGCCCCCCTGATGGGCAATTTTGTTTACATTTCTCACAGACCTCACTCCACTCGATCAGACTGACTGTTGCCCAGCTGTAGCTGTTTTCATGCACGTTTTATTGTTCTCTACATATCAGTATTCGTTTTTTTTTTTTTTACTTACAGCGCCACCAAGTGGCCAGTCGCAACACCCTTTTTTGCACGATCACAGACTGATCCTGTACATAGGTGTGCCGATTTGGGTAAAGTTATCTAATTCCTTTCTAGAATTATAGCCATTTTATCAACCTCGCTCTAACGACATTAGATGGTTTGAGGTCCCCTAGCCGAGGTGAATGGAAACTTTGGGTAAATTGAACTGTTTTTTTTGGATGATTACTGACAGTCAGACTCCAGATATTATTTTCGCGCAGATTTGAGTCGCGCTGGACAAAAAAATCTAAAATAGCCAAACATTTCGTTAGAGAGACGAGCCAATGCGATATCTTCCACTCATTCGGCTCGAGCCATGGATTCCTATGACATGAGTCACTTGGTTCACCGTCAGGCCAAGCGGGGCAAGGCTCGGTGATGTTGTAGACGTCCACCACATACTACCATCCCCCAGCATTTCAGGGCTCTGTGACTTGCTTTATGTGATGAATAGCAGAGCAAATAATGAAAGATATCCTTGTCTCGGGTGTCACGAATGTCTGTCTTCACAAAGGCTTGTTGGGTTGGCATCCATCGGTTTTAAAGCAGTGGTTGCCGTTTATTGAAATCTCCCATCTGACACACTCACCTGATATATTGGTGTCTTCCACTAATGAGCTGATGCATCGAATCAGGTGTGTTTGATTAAAGGGAATTTTCTAAAACTGGGGTGCCCAATCCTGCTCCTGGCGATCGAATATCCTGCAAAGTTCAGTTTCAACTCTAATCAAACACACCTGCCTTTAATTTTCAAGCGATCCTGAAGACCTTAATTTTGTTGCTTCAGAAATTAAGTTGCTTCAGGTGTGTTTGATTAGAGTTGAACTTTCCAGGACAGTCGATCGCCAGGAGCAGGGTTGTGCACCCTTGATCTAAAACGTCCAGTGCCGGGGGGCCTTCTGGGAACAGGGTTGGGAAGCAACTGTCTAAAAAGCTGCAGTTGTTGCCAAGACTTGGTAGTTTGAAGACTCGGTCAGGCACAGCGCAGGCCACCCGTCCTTCCTTTGATAGGGGTGGGGGTCACCGTTGATGAGGATGGTCGAGAGAGAAATGGTACCTTGGCCGGCAGTCTGAGTCTTCATACTTACCTGGCAGGGGAGACACCATGATCAAGAAGGCGGTTCACCCAGGATGAGGCTTGTCCATTGCACTCCGGTCATGCTGATCCCTGCGAATTCCTCAAATGTGGGAATCTCGACTGCATAATTTATGGTAGTGGGGGACTGCGTTCGCGCTCTCCCCTGAAAGAGCTGGTTAAAAAAAGCAGATCGGTCTTTATTTAGTTTGTTTGATTATTTCTTTGTTTTTGGTCAACAATGTTCAGTGACATTGCAGACAGGGGATGGGTACTATCATCCCCAAGTGTTTCAGGTGTCTGTGAAAAGTCTGCCCCCCTGATGGGCAATTTTGTTTAAATTTCTCACAGACCTCACTCCACTCGATCAGACTGACTGTTGCCCAGCTGTAGCTGTTTTCATGCATGTTTTGTTGTTCTCTACATTCGTTTTTTTTTTTTTTTTATTACAGCGCCACCAAGTGGCCAGTCGCAACACCCTTTTTTGCACGATCACAGATTGATCCTGTGTGCCGATTTGGGTGAAATTATCTAATTCCTTTCTAGAATTATAGCCATTTTAGCAACCTCGCTCTAACGACATTAGAAGGTTTGAGGTCCCCTAGCCGAGGTGAATGGAAACTTTGGGTAAATGGAACTGTTTTTTTTGGATGATTACTGACAGTCAGACTCCAGATATTATTTTCGCGCTGATTTGAGTCGCGCTGGACAAAAAAATCTAAAATAGCCAAACATTTCGTTAGAGAGACGAGCCAATGCGATATCCTCCACTCATTCGGCTCGAGCCATGGATTCCTATGACATGAGTCACTTGGTTCACCGTCAGGCCGAGCGGGGCAAGGCTCGGTGATTTTGTAGACGTCCACCACATACTACCATCCCCCAGCATTTCAGGGCTCTGTGACTTGCTTTATGTGATGAATAGCAGAGCAAATAATGAAAGATATCCTTGTCTCGGGTGTCACGAATGTCTGTCTTCACAAAGGCTTGTTGGGTTGGCATCCATCGGTTTTAAAGCAGTGGTTGCCGTTTATTGAAATCTCCCATCTGACACACTCACCTGATATATTGGTGTCTTCCACTAATGAGCTGATGCATCGAATCAGGTGTGTTTGATTAAAGGGAATTATCTAAAACTGGGGTGCCCAATCCTGCTCCTGGCGATCGAATATCCTGCAAAGTTCAGTTTCAACTCTAATCAAACACACCTGCCTTTAATTTTCAAGCGATCCTGAAGACCTTAATTTTGTTGCTTCAGAAATTAAGTTGCTACAGGTGTGTTTGATTAGAGTTGGAGTTGAACTTTCCAGGACAGTCGATCGCCAGGAGCAGGGTTGTGCACCCTTGATCTAAAACGTCCAGTGCCGGGGGGCCTTCTGGGAACAGGGTTGGGAAGCAACTGTCTAAAAAGCTGCAGTTGTTGCCAAGACTTGGTAGTTTGAAGACTCGGTCAGGCACAGCGCAGGCCACCCGTCCTTCCTTTGATAGGGGTGGGGGGTCACCGTTGATGAGGATGGTCGAGAGAGAAATGGTACCTTGGCCGGCAGCCTGAGTCTTCATACTTACCTGGCAGGGGAGACACCATGATCAAGAAGGCGGTTCACCCAGGATGAGGCTTGTCCATTGCACTCCGGTCATGTTGATCCCTGCGAATTCCCCAAATGTGGGAATCTCGACTGCATAATTTATGGTAGTGGGGGACTGCGTTCGCGCTCTCCCCTGAAAGAGCTGGATAAAAAAAGCAGATCGGTCTTTATTTAGTTTGTTTGATTATTTCTTTATTTTTGGTCAACAATGTTCAGTGACATAAGTCAAGCCATGAATGGAAACTCTGGGTGAATGGAAATGCTTTTTTTTGATGATTGCTGACATTCAGACTCCAGATAATCTTTTTGCGCTGATTTGGGTCGCGCTGGACCAAATGCCTGGTGCTAGTTCGCAAAAGGGAGTTTCCCAAAAAATAGCCAAACATTTTGTTAGAGAGACGAGCCAATGCAATATTTTCAACTCATTCGGCTCGAGCCAAGGATTCCGATGACATCAGTAACTTGGTTCACAGCCAGGCCGAGCGGGGCAAGACTCGGTGATGTTGTAGATGTGGTGGGTACTGCCATCCCCCAGCATTTCAGATCTCTGTGACTTACTCTTTGTGACAAATAGCAGAGCAAACTAGAATGTACATTTCCAGAAGAAAATGTGAATGGTGCTTGCAGTGGCAAAAAACACCACCCTGTTGCTAGGGTAATGTAGGGTGTTGCTAGGCGGTTGCTAGGGTGTTCTGGGTGGTTGCTAGGGCATTGCTAGGCGGTTTCTAGGATGTTCTGGGTGGTTGCTAGGTCATTTCATGGGCCGTCCTACACCATAGAAAGTCAATGGGGCAACTTTGGGACGCTCCTGCCCCCCAGGGGTGCAACTTTTACCCCGTTTTGAGGTATGGTCTTACAGAGCCTGCCAGTCTCTTCAAATGTGGCAAATTTCACATTTCTGTGAAATCCAGTCTCTGAGCTACGAGGCGTCAAAGTTTTTCGCAATGTTAAGTCTATGCGTTTTTTTTGGCCGCTATTTCGCCCCTGGGGCGAACATCGTACCCCCGATCGCTTATAAAAGTCATAGCACACCATTCCCGATTAGGCCGCACGTTTTGACACCTCATTGATGGCTCTGTGGCAAAAACTGCGGGAGGAGTAGCGCGCCGAAGTTTGGTTAGGGCGAATAGTAATTACAATACTAGAATGTACATTTCCAGAAGAAAATGTGAATGGTGCTTGCAGTGGCAAAAAACACCACCCGGTTGCTAGGGCGTTGCTAGGGTTGTTGCTAGGCGGTTGCTAGGGTGTTCTGGGTGGTTGCTAGGTCGTTGCTAGGCGGTTGCTAGGATGTTCTGGGTGGTTGTTAGGTCATTTCATGGGCCGTCCTACACCATAGAAAGTCAATGGGGCAACTTTGGGACGCTCCTGCCCCCCAGGGGTGCAACTTTTACCCCATTTTGAGGTATGGTCCTACAGAGCCTGCCAGCCTCTTCAAATGTGGCAAATTTCACATTTCTGTGAAATCCACTCTCTGAGCTATGAGGCGTAAAAGTTTTTCGCAATGTTAAGTCTATGCGTTTTTTTTGGCCGCTATTTCGCCCCTGGGGCGAACATCGTACCCCCGATCGCTTATAAAAGTCATAGCACACCATTCCCGATTAGGCCGCACGTTTTGACACCTCATTCATGGCTCTGTGACAAAAACTGCGGGAGGAGTAGCGCGCCGAAGTTTGGTCAGGGCGAATAGTAATTACAATACTAGAATGTACATTTCCAGAAGAAAATGTGAATGGTGCTTGCAGTGGCAAAACTCGGCGCTGGACAGATACTAGTGACTAGCATGTTTGCTAGCATATTTTTAGCATGATTAGCATCTTGTTACCATATTGCTAGCATGATTAGCATGTTGCTAGCATGTTGCTAGCATGATTTTATCATGTTGCTAGCATGATTTTATCATGTTGCTAGTATGATTAGCATGTTGCTAGCATTATTTTAGCATGTCGCTAGCATGATTAGCATGTTGCTAGCATGATTAGCATGTTGCTAGCATGATTAGCATGTTGCTAGCATGTTGCTAGCATGATTAGCATGTTGCTAGCATGTTGCTAGCTTGATTAGCATGTTGCTAGCATGTTGCTAGCATGTTGCTAGCATGTTGCTAGCATGATTAGCATGTTGCTAGCATGTTGCTAGCATGATGCTAGCATGATTTTAGCATTATTAGCATGTTGCTAGCCTGTTGCTAGTGTGATTAGCATGTTTCTAGCATGTTGCTAGCATGATTAGCATGTTGCTAGCATGTTGCTAGCATGATTTTAGCGTGATTAGCATGTTTTTAGCATGTTGCTAGCATGATTAGCATGTGACTAGCATGTTGCTAGCATGTTGCTAGCATGATTTTAGCATGATTAGCATGTTACTAGCATGATTTTAGCGTGATTAGCATGTTGCTAGCATGTTGCTAGCATGATTAGCATGTTTCTAGCATGTTGCTAGCATGTTGCTAGCGTGATTAGCATGTTGCTAGCATGATTAGCATGTTGCTAGCATGATTAGCATGTTGCTAGCATGTTGCTAGCATGATTAGCATGTTGCTAGCATGTTGCTAGCATGATGCTAGCATGATTTTAGCATTATTAGCATGTTGCTAGCATGTTGCTAGCATGATTAGCATGTTGCTAGCATGTTGCTAGCATGATTTTAGTGTGATTAGCATGTTTTTAGCATGTTGCTAGCATGATTAGCATGTGACTAGCATGTTGCTAGCATGATTAGCATGTTGCTAGCATGTTGCTAGCATGATTTTAGCATGATTAGCATGTTTGCTAACATGATTTTAGCGTGATTAGCATGTTGCTAGCATGATTTTAGCGTGATTTGCATGTTTTTAGCATGTTTGCTAGCATGATTAGCATGTGACTAGCATGTTGCTAGCATGTTGCTAGCATGATTAGCATGTTGCTAGCATGATTTTAGCATGATTAGCATGTTGCTAGCATGATTTTAGCGTGATTAGCATGTTGCTAGCATGATTAGCATGTTGCTAGCATGTTGCTAGCATGATTAGCATTTAGGGTAATCTGAGTGGTTGCTATGTTGTTACTAGGTGGTTGGTAGTTGTCACAGATGGTTACTATGGAGTTTGTAGCATTTTATTGGCATGATTTAATACTTAGCTAAGCGCTATTAGCATGTAGCTATTCACTGCTAGCATGTCTAGCATGTAGCAAGTCCTGTTTGCTAGCATGAGTCAAAAGAGCCAACCCCCATCTCTATACGATGTTCTGATGCAGAGATATTGGTCTTGCAAAACGGTTGCTAGGGTACTCTGTTTGGTTGTTAGGGAGTGGCTTGGCAGCTGCCAATCATGAAGCTCCAAAGTCAGTGTGAATGATATAAACCAACTCCCACGCCTCTGTGACATTCAGAATGGAAGATATTCCTCTGTGAATTTTGGTTGCTAAGGTAGTCGACAATGGTTGCTAGGGCGTGGCCAGTGAGTGTTGAGGTGATTCAGGATTGGCTGCTTGCTGCCCCGAGTCAAACGAGCCCACCCTCATGTTTCTATGACACTTCTATCCTGAGATATCCCACCTTTCTGGAAGTCATATGGGACGTTTCTATGCTCTAAATGGTTGCAGGGGCGTGGCTTGATAGCTTCACAATGATCCTGAGATGCTGATTGGTCCTGAGTCTGAGCCAGCCCCCTTGTCTCTATGACTGTGATCCAGAGTTTGTTCAATGGCGGTTTCAAGTCAATGGGGCAACTTTGGGATGCCCCCAGGGGTGCAAGTTTTACCCCATTGTGTTATGTTCTACAGGCCCGTGCTCTAAATGGGCAAATTTCACATTTCTACGCTAGGCTATGGCGTGAATTTTGCTAAGGTGGTCGATGGTTGCTAGGGCGTGCTTGTGTTGAGGTGATTCAGGATTGGCTGCTTGCTGCCCCGAAAACGAGCCCACCCTCATGTTTCTATCACTTCTATCCTGAGATATCCCTTTGCTCTTTCAATGAAGTTATGGTGTTGCTAAGTCTCTAAATGGTTGCTAGGGGCGTCAAGCTTCATGATCCTGAGATGCTGATTGGTCGTCTGAGTCAAATGAGCCCCCCCCTTGTCTCTATGACACTGTGATCCAGAGTTATGTTCAATTGAAAAGCGGTTTCAAGTCAATGGGGCAACTTTGGGACGCTCTTGCCCCCCAGGGGTGCAAGTTTTACCCCATTGTGTGGTATGTTCTTACAGAGCCCGTCAGCCTCTTCAAATGTGGCAAATTTCACATTTCTACGAAATCCACTCTCTGAGCTATGAGTCTGTGAATTTTGGTTGCTAAGGTGCTCGACAATGGTTGCTAGGGCGTGGCCAGTGTGTGTTGAGGTGATTCAGGATTGGCTGCTTGCTGCCCCGAGTCAAACGAGCCCACCCTCATGTTTCTATGACACTTCTATCCTGAGATATCCCTTTGATCTCTTTCAATGGAAGTCTATGGGAAGTGTTGCTAAGGTGCTCTAAATGGTTGCTAGGGGGCGTGGCTTGATAGCTTCACAATGATCCTGAGATGCTGATTGGTCGTCTGAGTCAAATGAGCCCGCCCCCTTGTCTCTATGACACTGTGATCCAGAGTTATGTTCAATTGAAAAGCGGTTCAATTGAAAGGACGGCCCATTTCATGGGCCGTCCTACACCATTGAAAGTCAATGGGGCAAATTTTAGTACCCTCCTGCCCCCCAGGGGTGCAACTTTTACCCCATTTTGAGGTATGGTCTTACAGAGCCTGCCAGCCTCTTCAAATGTGGCAAATTTCACATTTCTGTGAAATCCACTCTCTGAGCTACGAGGCGTCAATTTTTTTTCGCAATGTTAAGTCAATGGGGCAAATTTGGGACGCTCCTGCCCCCCAGGGGTGCAACTTTTACCCCATTTTGAGGTATGGTCTTACAGAGCCTGCCAGCCTCTTGAAATGTGGCAAATTTCACATTTCTGTGAAATCCACTTTCTGAGCTACGAGGCGTCAAAGTTTTTCTCAATGTTAAGTCAATGCGTTTGATTTTGCCCCTATTTTGCCCCTGGGGCAAACATCGTACCCCCGATCGCTTATAAAAGTCATAGCACACGATTCCCGATTAGGCCGCACGTTTTGACACCTCATTCATGGCTCTGTGACAAAAACTGTGGGAGGAGTAGCGCGCCGAAATAAAAGTGGAAGAAGAAGAAGAAGAAGAATAATAAGTATGAGCAATAACAATACTGTGCTTTGCCATTAAAATGGCAAGCACCATTAACTAGAATGTACATTTCCAGAAGAAAATGTGAATGGTGCTTGCAGTGGCAAAAAACACCACCCGGTTGCTAGGGCGTTGCTAGGGTTGTTGCTAGGCGGTTGCTAGGGTGTTCTGGGTGGTTGCTAGGTCGTTGCTAGGCGGTTGCTAGGATGTTCTGGGTGGTTGTTAGGTCATTTCATGGGCCATCCTACACCATAGAAAGTCAATGGGGCAACTTTGGGACGCTCCTGCCCCCCAAGGGTGCAACTTTAACCCCATTTTGAGGTATGGTCTTACAGAGCCTGCCAGCCTCTTCAAATGTGGCAAATTTCACATTTCTGTGAAATCCACTCTCTGAGCTATGAGGCGTCAAAGTTTTTCGCAATGTTAAGTCTATGCGTTTTTTTGGGCCGCTATTTCGCCCCTGGGGTGAACATCGTACCCCCGATCGCTTATAAAAGTCATAGCACACCATTCCCGATTAGGCCGCACGTTTTGACACCTCATTCATGGCTCTGTGACAAAAACTGCGGGAGGAGTAGCGCGCCGAAGTTTGGTCAAGGCGAATAGTAATTACAATACTAGAATGTACATTTCCAGAAGAAAATGTGAATGGTGCTTGCAGTGGCAAAAAACACCACCCGGTTGCTAAGAAGGGTGTGGCTAAAATAGCAATGGGGCAACTTTGGGACAGGGGTGCAACTTTTACCCCACTCTGCCAGCGTGGCAAATTTCACATTTCTGCCACTCTCTGAGCTACGAGGCGTCAAAGTTTTTCGCAATGTTAAGTCTATGCGTTTTTTTTGCTATTTCGCCCCTGGGGCAACATCGTACCCCCGATCGCTTATAAAAGTCATAGCACACCATTCCCGATTAGGCCGCACGTTTTGACACCTCATTCATGGCTCTGTGAAAAAACTGCGGGAGGAGTAGCGCGCCGAAATAAAAGTTTGGTAACAAGGCGAATAGTAATTACAATACTAGAATGTACATTTCCAGAAGAAAATGTGAATGGTGCTTGCAGTGGCAAAAAACACCACCCGGTTGCTAGGGCGTTGCTAGGGTTGTTGCTAGGCGGTTGCTAGGGTGTTCTGGGTGGTTGCTAGGCGTTGCTAGGCGGTTGCTAGGATGTTCTGGGTGGTTGTTAGGTCATTTCATGGGCCATCCTACACCATAGAAAGTCAATGGGGCAACTTTGGGACGCTCCTGCCCCCCAAGGGTGCAACTTTTACCCCATTTTGAGGTATGGTCTTACAGAGCCTGCCAGCCTCTTCAAATGTGGCAAATTTCACATTTCTGTGAAATCCACTCTCTGAGCTATGAGGCGTCAAAGTTTTTCGCAATGTTAAGTCTATGCGTTTTTTTGGCCGCTATTTCGCCCCTGGGGTGAACATCGTACCCCCGATCGCTTATAAAAGTCATAGCACACCATTCCCGATTAGGCCGCACGTTTTGACACCTCATTCATGGCTCTGTGACAAAAACTGCGGGAGGAGTAGCGCGCCGAAGTTTGGTCAGGGCGAATAGTAATTACAATACTAGAATGTACATTTCCAGAAGAAAATGTGAATGGTGCTTGCAGTGGCAAAACTCGGCGCTGGACAGATACTAGTGACTAGCAACAACCATGTTTGCTAGCATATTTTTAGCATGATTAGCATCTTGTTACCATATTGCTAGCATGATTCATGTTGCTAGCATGTTGCTAGGGTGTTTTATCATGGGTGGTTGCTAGGGTGATTCATGTTGCTAGTATGGTGTTGCTAGGTGGTCGCTAGGGTGATTAGCTGTTGCTAGCATGATTAGCATATGGCTAGCATGTTGCTAGGCATGTTGCTAGGGTGTTCTGGGTGGTCGCTAGGGTGTTGCTAGCATGTTTGCATGGCATGGTTGCTAGCATGGCATGTTGCTAGCATGTTGCTAGCATGAATTAGCATGTTGCTAGCATGTTGCTAGCATGATTAGCATGTTGCTAGCATGTTGCTAGCATGATTAGCATGTTCTGGGTGGTTGCTAGCATGATTAGCATGTTGCTAGGTTTGGTTAGCATGTTGCTAGCATGATTAGCATGTTGCTAGCATGTTGCTAGCATGATTAGCATGTTGCTAGCATGTTGATTCTGTTGCTAGGGTGTTGCTATGTTGCTAGCATGTTGCTAGCTAGGGCGTTGCTAGCATGTTGCTGGTCGCTATGATTAGCATGTTGCTAGCATGTTGCTAGGGTGTTGCTAGGGCATGTTGCTAGCATGTTGCTAGCATGGCATGTTGCTAGCATGTTGCTAGCATGTTGCTATGTGGTTGCTAGCATGATTAGCATGTTAGCATGTTGCTAGCATGTTGCTAGCATGTTGCTAGGGTGTTTGCTAGCATGGCTGTTGCTAGCATGTTGCTAGCGTGGCATGTTGCTAGCATGTTGCTAGGGTTTAGCATGTTTGCTAGGTGTTGCTAGTGATTAGCATGTGGTTGCTAGCATGGCGTTTAGCATAGCATGTGGTTGCTAGCATGTTGCTGGTGGCATTGCTAGGGCGTTGCTAGCGTTGCTAGGGCATGTTTGCTAGGGCATGATTGCATAGCATGTTGCTAGGGTGATTAGCATGTTGCTAGGGTGTTGCTAGCATGGTGTTGCTAGCATGTTGCTAGGGCATGTTGCTAGGGTGTTGCTAGGGCATGTTGCTAGCATGTGCTAGCATGGTGTTGCTAGCATGTTGCTAGCATGATTGCTAGCATGTTTTAGCATGAGGGTAGCATGTTGCTAGCATGTTGCTAGGGTGTTAGCATGTTTGCTAGCATGTTGCTAGCATGATTAGCATGTTGCTAGCATGTTGCTAGCATGTTCTAGCATGATTGCATAGCATGTTGCTAGCATGTGGTTACTAGCATGTTTGCTAGCATGTTGCTAGCATGGCATGATTAGCATGTTGCTAGCATGTTTAGCATTAGCATGTTTGCTAGCATGTTGCTAGCATGATTGCTGTTTGCTAGCATGTTGCTAGCATGTTAGCATGTGCTAGCATGTTTTAGGCATGTTGCTAGCATGGTTGCTAGCATGTTAGCATGTTTGCTAGCATGTTGCTAGCATGTTGCTAGCGTGATTAGCATGTTGCTAGCATGTTGCTAGCATGATTAGCATGTTAGCATGTTGCTAGGGCATGTTGCTAGCATGTTTTAGCATGGCATGTTTGCTAGGCATGGCATGTTGCTAGCATGTTGCTAGCATGATTAGCATGTTGCTAGCATGTTGCTAGCATGATTTTAGTGTGATTTGCATGTTTTAGCATGTTTGCTAGCATGATTAGCATGTGACTAGCATGTTGCTAGCATGTTGCTAGCATGATTAGCATGTTGCTAGCATGATTTTAGCATGATTAGCATGTTGCTAGCATGATTTTAGCGTGATTAGCATGTTGCTAGCATGATTAGCATGTTGCTAGCATGTTGCTAGCATGATTAGCATTTAGGGTAATCTGAGTGGTTGCTATGGTGTTACTAGGTGGTTGGTAGTTGTCACAGATGGTTACTATGGAGTTTGTAGCATTTTATTGGCATGATTTAGCACTTAGCTAAGCGCTATTAGCATGTAGCTATTCACTGCTAGCATGTGTAGCATGTAGCAAGTCCTGTTTGCTAGCATGAGTCAAAAGAGCCAACCCCCATCTCTATACGATGTTCTGATGCAGAGATATTGGTCTTGCAAAACGGTTGCTAGGGTACTCTGTTTGGTTGCTAGGGAGTGGCTTGGCAGCTGCCAATCATGAAGCTCCAAAGTCAGTGTGAATGTATAAACCAACCCCCATCTCTATACGATGTTCTGATGCAGAGATATAGGTCTTGCAAAACGGTTGCTAGGGTACTCTGTTTGGTTGCTAGGGAGTGGCTTGGCAGCTAGCAATCACGATACTCCAAAGGCTTCTTGTCAGTATGAATGATATAAACCAACTCCCACGCCTCTGTGACATTCAGAATGGAAGATATTCCTCTGTGAATTTTGGTTGCTAAGGTGCTCGACAATGGTTGCTAGGGCGTGGCCAGTGAGTGTTGAGGTGATTCAGGATTGGCTGCTTGCTGCCCCGAGTCAAACGAGCCCACCCTCATGTTTCTATGACACTTCTATCCTGAGATATCCCTTTGATCTCTTTCAATGGAAGTCTATGGGACGTGTTGCTAAGGTGCTCTAAATGGTTGCTAGGGGCGTGGCTTGATAGCTTCACAATGATCCCGAGATGCTGATTGGTCGTCTGAGTCAAATGAGCCCGCCCCCTTGTCTCTATGACACTGTGATCCAGAGTTATGTTCAATTGAAAAGCGGTTTCAAGTCAATGGGGCAACTTTGGGACGCTCTTGCCCCCCAGGGGTGCAAGTTTTACCCCATTGTGTGGTATGTTCTTACAGAGCCCGTCAGCCTCTTCAAATGTGGCAAATTTCACATTTCTACGAAATCCACTCTCTGAGCTATGAGTCTGTGAATTTTGGTTGCTAAGGTGGTCGACAATGGTTGCTAGGGCGTGGCCAGTGTGTGTTGAGGTGATTCAGGATTGGCTGCTTGCTGCCCCGAGTCAAACGAGCCCACCCTCATGTTTCTATGACACTTCTATCCTGAGATATCCCTTTGATCTCTTTCAATGGAAGTCTATGGGACGTGTTGCTAAGGTGCTCTAAATGGTTGCTAGGGGCGTGGCTTGATAGCTTCACAATGATCCTGAGATGCTGATTGGTCGTCTGAGTCAAATGAGCCCGCCCCCTTGTCTCTATGACACTGTGATCCAGAGTTATGTTCAATTGAAAAGCGGTTCAATTGAAAGGACGGCCCATTTCATGGGCCGTCCTACACCATTGAAAGTCAATGGGGCAAATTTTAGTACCCTCCTGCCCCCCAGGGGTGCAACTTTTACCCCATTTTGAGGTATGGTCTTACAGAGCCTGCCAGCCTCTTCAAATGTGGCAAATTTCACATTTCTGTGAAATCCACTCTCTGAGCTACGAGGCGTCAAATTTTTTTTTCGCAATGTTAAGTCAATGGGGCAAATTTGGGACGCTCCTGCCCCCCAGGGGTGCAACTTTTACCCCATTTTGAGGTATGGTCTTACAGAGCCTGCCAGCCTCTTGAAATGTGGCAAATTTCACATTTCTGTGAAATCCACTTTCTGAGCTACGAGGCGTCAAAGTTTTTCTCAATGTTAAGTCAATGCGTTTGATTTTGCCCCTATTTTGCCCCTGGGGCAAACATCGTACCCCCGATCGCTTATAAAAGTCATAGCACACGATTCCCGATTAGGCCGCACGTTTTGACACCTCATTCATGGCTCTGTGACAAAAACTGTGGGAGGAGTAGCGCGCCGAAATAAAAGTGGAAGAAGAAGAATAATAAGTATGAGCAATAACAATACTGTGCTTTGCCAAAAATGTAACTAGAATGTACATTTCCAGAAGAAAATGTGAATGGTGCTTGCAGTGGCAAAAAACACCACCCGGTTGCTAGGCGGTTGCTAGGGTTGTTGCTAGGCGGTTGCTAGGGTGTTCTGGGTGGTTGCTAGGGCGTTGCTAGGCGGTTGCTAGGATGTTCTGGGTGGTTGCTAGGTCATTTCATGGGCCGTCCTACACCATAGAAAGTCAATGGGGCAACTTTGGGACGCTCCTGCCCCCCAGGGGTGCAACTTTTACCCCATTTTGAGGTATGGTCTTACAGAGCCTGCCAGTCTCTTCAAATGTGGCAAATTTCAAATTTCTGTGAAATCCACTCTCTGAGCTACGAGGCGTCAAAGTTTTTCGCAATGTTAAGTCTATGCGTTTTTTTTTGGCCGCTATTTCGCCCCTGGGGCGAACATCGTACCCCCGATCGCTTATAAAAGTCATAGCACACCATTCCCGATTAGGCCGCACGTTTTGACACCTCATTCATGGCTCTGTGGCAAAAACTGCGGGAGGAGTAGCGCGCCGAAGTTTGGTCAGGGCGAATAGTAATTACAATACTAGAATGTACATTTCCAGAAGAAAATGTGAATGGTGCTTGCAGTGGCAAAAAACACCACCCGGTTGCTAGGGCGTTGCTAGGGTTGTTGCTAGGCGGTTGCTAGGGTGTTCTGGGTGGTTGCTAGGTCGTTGCTAGGCGGTTGCTAGGATGTTCTGGGTGGTTGTTAGGTCATTTCATGGGCCGTCCTACACCATAGAAAGTCAATGGGGCAACTTTGGGACGCTCCTGCCCCCCAAGGGTGCAACTTTAACCCCATTTTGAGGTATGGTCTTACAGAGCCTGCCAGCCTCTTCAAATGTGGCAAATTTCACATTTCTGTGAAATCCACTCTCTGAGCTACGAGGCGTCAAAGTTTTTCGCAATGTTAAGTCTATGCGTTTTTTTTGGCCGCTATTTCGCCCCTGGGGTGAACATCGTACCCCCGATCGCTTATAAAAGTCATAGCACACCATTCCCGATTAGGCCGCACGTTTTGACACCTCATTCATGGCTCTGTGGCAAAAACTGCGGGAGGAGTAGCGCGCCGAAGTTTGGTCAGGGCGAATAGTAATTACAATACTAGAATGTACATTTCCAGAAGAAAATGTGAATGGTGCTTGCAGTGGCAAAAACAGATACTCTAGCATGTTTGCTAGGCATGATTAGCATCTTGTTACCATATTGCTAGCATGATTAGCATGTTTGCTAGCATGTTGCTAGCATGATTTTATCATGTTGCTAGGTATGATTAGCATGTTGCTAGCATTATTTTCATGGGTGGTTGCTAGGATTAGTGTTGCTAGCATGGTTGCTAGGGTGTTCTAGGGTGTTGCTAGGTTTAGCATGTCATGTTGCTAGCATGTTGCTAGCATGATTTTAGCATTAGCATGTTGCTAGCATGTTGCTAGCATGTTTCTAGCATGTTGCTAGCATGGCATGTTGCTAGCATGTTGTTAGCATGATTAGCATGTTGCATGATTAGCATGTTGCTAGCATGTTGCTATTATGTTGCTATGGCATGTTGCTAGCATGTTGCTAGCATGATTAGCATGTTGCTAGCATGTTGCTAGCATGTTAGCATGTAGCATGTTGCTAGCATGATTAGCATGTTTCATAGCATGTTGCATAGCATGATTAGCATGTTGCTAGCATGTTGCTAGCATGATTAGCATGACTAGCATGTTGCTAGCACTAGCCTGTTGCTAGCATGATTAGCATGTTGCTAGCATGTAGCATGGCATTTGCTAGCATGTTGCTAGCATGTTGCTAGCATGTAGCATGTTGCTAGCATGATTAGCATGCATGTTGCTAGCATGTGTTAGCATGTTTAGCATGGTTAGCATGTTGTAGCATGTTGCTATGATTAGCATGTTGCTTAGCATGTTGCTAGCATGTTGCTAGCATAGCATGTTGCTAGCATGTTGCTAGCATGTGTTGCTAGCATGAGCATGATTAGCATGTTGCTAGCATGTTGCTAGCATGATTAGCATAGCATGTTGCTAGCATTTTGTTGCTAGCATGTATTAGCATGTTGCTAGCATGTTGCTAGCTGATTAGCATGTTGCTAGCATGTTGCTAGCATGATGCTAGCATGATTAGCATGCATGTTGCTAGCATGTTGCTGATTAGCATGTTTCTAGCATAGCATGTTTTAGCATAGCATGTTGCTAGCATGATTTTAGCGTGATTAGCATGTTTTTAGCATGTTGCTAGCATGATTAGCATGTGACTAGCATGTTGCTAGCATGATTAGCATGTTGCTAGCATGTTGCTAGCATGATTTTAGCATGATTAGCATGTTGCTAGCATGATTAGCATGATTAGCATGTTGCTAGCATGTTGCTAGCATGATTAGCATGTTGCTAGCATGTTGCTAGCATGGCATGTTGCTAGCATGTTGCTAGCATGATTAGCATGTTGCTAGCATGTTGCTAGCATGATTAGCATGTTGCTAGCATGTGGTTAGCATGTTGCTAGCATGTTGCTAGCATGATTAGCATGTTGCTAGCATGTTGCTAGCATGATTAGCATGTGCTAGCATGTTGCTAGCATGATGCTAGCATGATTTTAGCATGATTAGCATGTTGCTAGCATGTTGCTAGCGTGATTAGCATGTTGCTAGCATGTTGCTAGCATGATTAGCATGTTGCTAGCATGTTGCTAGCATGATTAGCATTAGCATGTTTTTAGCATGTTGCTAGCATGATAGCATGTGAGCATGTTGCTAGCATGTTGCTAGCATGGCATGTTGCTAGCATGATTTTAGCGTGATTAGCATGTTGCTAGCATGTTGCTAGCATGATTAGCATGGCATGTTGCTAGCATGTTGCTAGCGTGATTAGCATGTTGCTAGCATGTTCTAGCATGGGTTGCTAGCATGTTGCTTTTAGCATGTTGCTAGCATGTAGCATGATGCTAGCACGTGTTGCTAGCATGGCATGTTGCTAGCATGTTGCTAGTTTGCGTTGCATGTTTTTAGCATAGCATGATTAGCATGTGGCATGTTGCTAGCCAAGCATGAGCATGAAGCATCACTAAATGAGCGTGAGCATGTTGCTAGCATGTTGCTAGCCACTAGCTGTTGCTAGCCCCCTAGCATGCATGTGACTAGCATAGCATATGATTAGCATGTTGCTAGCATGATTTTAGCATGAGCATGTTGCTAGGGCGTCTTGCAGCAATTAGCGTTGCTTGCTAGGGTACTGAGTGGTTGCTATGTTGTTACTAGGTGGTTGGTAGTTGTCACAGATGGTTACTATGGAGTTTGTAGCATTTTATTGGCATGATTTAATACTTAGCTAAGCGCTATTAGCATGTAGCTATTCACTGCTAGCATGTGTAGCATGTAGCAAGTCCTGTTTGCTAGCATGAGTCAAAAGAGCCAACCCCCATCTCTATACGATGTTCTGATGCAGAGATATAGGTCTTGCAAAACGGTTGCTAGGGTACTCTGTTTGGTTGCTAGGGAGTGGCTTGGCAGCTGCCAATCATGAAGCTCCAAAGTCAGTGTGAATGATAAACCAACCCTAAACCAAAACTTGCTAGGGTACCTGTTTGGTTGCTAGGGAGTGGCTTGGCAGCTAGCATGTATCCAAAGGCTTCTTGTCAGTATGAATGATAAACAACTCCCACCCTCTGTGAGAATGGAAGATATTCCTCTGTGAATTTTGGTTGCTAAGGTGCTCGACAATGGTTGCTAGGGCGTGGCCAGTGAGTGTTGAGGTGATTCAGGATTGGCTGCTTGCTGCCCCGAGTCAAACGAGCCCACCCTCATGTTTCTATGACACTTCTATCCTGAGATATCCCTTTGATCTCTTTCAATGGAAGTCTATGGGACGTGTTGCTAAGGTGCTCTAAATGGTTGCTAGGGGCGTGGCTTGATAGCTTCACAATGATCCTGAGATGCTGATTGGTCGTCTGAGTCAAATGAGCCCGCCCCCTTGTCTCTATGACACTGTGATCCAGAGTTATGTTCAATTGAAAAGCGGTTTCAAGTCAATGGGGCAACTTTGGGACGCTCTTGCCCCCCAGGGGTGCAAGTTTTACCCCATTGTGTGGTATGTTCTTACAGAGCCCGTCAGCCTCTTCAAATGTGGCAAATTTCACATTTCTACGAAATCCACTCTCTGAGCTATGAGTCTGTGAATTTTGGTTGCTAAGGTGGTCGACAATGGTTGCTAGGGCGTGGCCAGTGTGTGTTGAGGTGATTCAGGATTGGCTGCTTGCTGCCCCGAGTCAAACGAGCCCACCCTCATGTTTCTATGACACTTCTATCCTGAGATATCCCTTTGATCTCTTTCAATGGAAGTCTATGGGACGTGTTGCTAAGGTGCTCTAAATGGTTGCTAGGGGCGTGGCTTGATAGCTTCACAATGATCCTGAGATGCTGATTGGTCGTCTGAGTCAAATGAGCCCGCCCCCTTGTCTCTATGACACTGTGATCCAGAGTTATGTTCAATTGAAAAGCGGTTCAATTGAAAGGACGGCCCATTTCATGGGCCGTCCTACACCATTGAAAGTCAATGGGGCAAATTTTAGTACCCTCCTGCCCCCCAGGGGTGCAACTTTTACCCCATTTTGAGGTATGGTCTTACAGAGCCTGCCAGCCTCTTCAAATGTGGCAAATTTCACATTTCTGTGAAATCCACTCTCTGAGCTACGAGGCGTCAAAAGTTTTTTTTCGCAATGTTAAGTCAATGGGGCAACTTTGGGACGCTCCTGCCCCCCAGGGGTGCAACTTTTACCCCATTTTGAGGTATGGTCTTACAGAGCCTGCCAGCCTCTTGAAATGTGGCAAATTTCACATTTCTGTGAAATCCACTCTCTGAGCTACGAGGCGTCAAAGTTTTTCTCAATGTTAAGTCTATGCGTTTGATTTTTGCCCCTATTTTGCCCCTGGGGCAAACATCGTACCCCCGATCGCTTATAAAAGTCATAGCACACGATTCCCGATTAGGCCGCACGTTTTGACACCTCATTCATGGCTCTGTGACAAAAACTGTGGGAGGAGTAGCGCGCCGAAATAAAAGTGGAAGAAGAAGAAGAATAATAAGTATGAGCAATAACAATACTGTGCTTTGCCATTAAAATGGCAAGCACCATTAACTAGAATGTACATTTCCAGAAGAAAATGTGAATGGTGCTTGCAGTGGCAAAAAACACCACCCGGTTGCTAGGCGGTTGCTAGGGTTGTTGCTAGGCGGTTGCTAGGGTGTTCTGGGTGGTTGCTAGGTCGTTGCTAGGCGGTTGCTAGGATGTTCTGGGTGGTTGTTAGGTCATTTCATGGGCCGTCCTACACCATAGAAAGTCAATGGGGCAACTTTGGGACGCTCCTGCCCCCCAAGGGTGCAACTTTAACCCCATTTTGAGGTATGGTCTTACAGAGCCTGCCAGCCTCTTCAAATGTGGCAAATTTCACATTTCTGTGAAATCCACTCTCTGAGCTACGAGGCGTCAAAGTTTTTCGCAATGTTAAGTCTATGCGTTTTTTTTGGCCGCTATTTCGCCCCTGGGGTGAACATCGTACCCCGATCGCTTATAAAAGTCATAGCACACCATTCCCGATTAGGCCGCACGTTTTGACACCTCATTCATGGCTCTGTGGCAAAAACTGCGGGAGGAGTAGCGCGCCGAAGTTTGGTCAGGGCGAATAGTAATTACAATACTAGAATGTACATTTCCAGAAGAAAATGTGAATGGTGCTTGCAGTGGCAAAACTCGGCGCTGGACAGATACTAGTGACTAGCATGTTTGCTAGCATATTTTTAGCATGATTAGCATCTTGTTACCATATTGCTAGCATGATTAGCATGTTGCTAGCATGTTGCTAGCATGATTTTATCATGTTGCTAGCATGATTTTATCATGTTGCTAGTATGATTAGCATGTTGCTAGCATTATTTTAGCATGTCGCTAGCATGATTAGCATGTTGCTAGCATGTTGCTAGCATGATGCTAGCATGCATTGCTAGCATGATTAGCATGTTGCTAGCATGATTAGCATGTTGCTAGCATGTTAGCTAGCATGTCGCTAGCATTTGCTAGCATGTTGCTAGCATGTTGCTAGCATGTTGCTAGCATGATTAGCATGTTGCTAGCATGATTAGCATGTTGCTAGCATGTTGCTAGCATGATTAGCATGTTGCTAGCATGTTGCTAGCATGATTAGCATGTTGCTAGCATGTTAGCATTAGCATGTTAGCATGTTGCTAGCATGTTGCTAGCATGATTAGCATGTTGCTAGCATGTTGCTAGCATGATTAGCATGTTGCTAGCATGTTGCTAGCATAGCATGCTAGCATGTCGCTAGCATGATTAGCATGCATTGCTAGCATGTTGCTAGCATGATTAGCATGTTGCTAGCATGTTGCTAGCATGATTAGCATGTTGCTAGCATGTTGCTAGCATGATTTTAGCATGTTGCTAGCATGTTGCTAGCATGATTTTAGCATGAGCATGTTGCTAGCATGCTAGCATGATTTTAGCATGTTTAACATGATTAGCATGTTGCTAGCATGATTAGCATGTTTCTAGCATGTTGCTAGCATGATTAGCATGTTGCTAGCATGTTGCTAGCATTAGATTAGCATGTTTTAGCATGTTGCTAGCATGATTAGCATGTTGACTAGCATGTTGCTAGCATGATTAGCATGTTGCTAGCATGTTGCTAGCATGATTTTAGCATGTTGCTAGCATGTTTAGCTAGCATGATTAGCATAGCATGTTGTTAGCATGTTGCATGTTGCTAGCATGATTAGCATGTTGCTAGCATGTTGCTAGCATGATTAGCATGTTGCTAGCATGATTAGCATGCTAGCATGATGCTAGCATGATTAGCATTTGCTAGCATGTTGCTAGCATGTTGCTAGCATGTTGCTATTTAGCATGTTGCTAGCATGTTGCTAGCATTGCTAGCATGTTTTAGCATTATTAGCATGTTGCTAGCATGTTGCTAGCGTGATTAGCATGTTTCTAGCATGTTGCTAGCATGATTAGCATGTTGCTAGCATGTTGCTAGCATGTTTTAGCGTGATTAGCATGTTGTTAGCATGTTGCTAGCATGATTAGCATGTTGCTAGCATGTTGCTAGCATGATTAGCATGATTGCATGCATGTTGCTAGCATGTTGCTATGATTAGCATGTTTCTAGCATGTTGCTAGCATGATTAGCATGTTGCTAGCTATGATTTTAGCATGCATGTTTATGCATAGCATGATAGCATGTTGCTAGCATGTTGCATAGCATGTTGCTAGCATGATTTTAGCATTAGCATGTTGAGCATGATAGCATGTTTTTAGCATGTTGCTAGCATGTTGCTAGCATGATTAGCATGTTGCTAGCATGAGCATGATTAGCATAGCATGTTGCTAGCATGATTTGTTGCTAGCATGTTGCTAGCATGATTAGCATGTTGCTAGCATGTTGCTAGCATGATGCATGTTGCTAGCATGTTGCTATGATTAGCATGTTGCTAGCATGTTGTAGCATGATTAGCATGTTGCTAGCATGTTGCTAGCATGATTTTAGCGTGATTAGCATGTTTGCTAGCATGTTGCTAGCATGATTTTAGCATATAGCATGTTGCTAGCATGATTAGCATGTTGCTAGGTTGCTATGATTTTAGCATGATTAGCATGTTGCTAGCATGATTTTAGTGATTAGCATGTTTTTAGCATGTTAGCATGATTAGCATGCTAGCATGTTGCTAGCGTGATTAGCATGTTGCTAGCATGTTGCTAGCATGATTAGCATTTAGGGTAATCTGGAGGTTGCTATGTTGTTACTAGGTGGTTGGTAGTTGTAACAGATGGTTACTATGGAGTTTGTAGCATTTTATTGGCATGATTTAATACTTAGCTAAGCGCTATTAGCATGTAGCTATTCACTGCTAGCATGTGTAGCATGTAGCAAGTCCTGTTTGCTAGCATGAGTCAAAAGAGCCAACCCCCATCTCTATACGATGTTCTGATGCAGAGATATTGGTCTTGCAAAACGGTTGCTAGGGTACTCTGTTTGGTTGCTAGGGAGTGGCTTGGCAGCTGCCAATCATGAAGCTCCAAAGTCAGTGTGAATGTATAAACCAACCCCCATCTCTATACGATGTTCTGATGCAGAGATATAGGTCTTGCAAAACGGTTGCTAGGGTACTCTGTTTGGTTGCTAGGGAGTGGCTTGGCAGCTAGCAATCACGATACTCCAAAGGCTTCTTGTCAGTATGAATGATATAAACCAACTCCCACGCCTCTGTGACATTCAGAATGGAAGATATTCCTCTGTGAATTTTGGTTGCTAAGGTGCTCGACAATGGTTGCTAGGGCGTGGCCAGTGAGTGTTGAGGTGATTCAGGATTGGCTGCTTGCTGCCCCGAGTCAAACGAGCCCACCCTCATGTTTCTATGACACTTCTATCCTGAGATATCCCTTTGATCTCTTTCAATGGAAGTCTATGGGACGTGTTGCTAAGGTGCTCTAAATGGTTGCTAGGGGCGTGGCTTGATAGCTTCACAATGATCCTGAGATGCTGATTGGTCGTCTGAGTCAAATGAGCCCGCCCCCTTGTCTCTATGACACTGTGATCCAGAGTTATGTTCAATTGAAAAGCGGTTTCAAGTCAATGGGGCAACTTTGGGACGCTCTTGCCCCCCAGGGGTGCAAGTTTTACCCCATTGTGTGGTATGTTCTTACAGAGCCCGTCAGCCTCTTCAAATGTGGCAAATTTCACATTTCTACGAAATCCACTCTCTGAGCTATGAGTCTGTGAATTTTGGTTGCTAAGGTGGTCGACAATGGTTGCTAGGGCGTGGCCAGTGTGTGTTGAGGTGATTCAGGATTGGCTGCTTGCTGCCCCGAGTCAAACGAGCCCACCCTCATGTTTCTATGACACTTCTATCCTGAGATATCCCTTTGATCTCTTTCAATGGAAGTCTATGGGACGTGTTGCTAAGGTGCTCTAAATGGTTGCTAGGGGCGTGGCTTGATAGCTTCACAATGATCCTGAGATGCTGATTGGTCGTCTGAGTCAAATGAGCCCGCCCCTTGTCTCTATGACACTGTGATCCAGAGTTATGTTCAATTGAAAAGCGGTTCAATTGAAAGGACGGCCCATTTCATGGGCCGTCCTACACCATTGAAAGTCAATGGGGCAAATTTTAGTACCCTCCTGCCCCCCCAGGGGTGCAACTTTTACCCCATTTTGAGGTATGGTCTTACAGAGCCTGCCAGCCTCTTCAAATGTGGCAAATTTCACATTTCTGTGAAATCCACTCTCTGAGCTACGAGGCGTCAAAAGTTTTTTTCGCAATGTTAAGTCAATGGGGCAAATTTGGGACGCTCCTGCCCCCCAGGGGTGCAACTTTTACCCCATTTTGAGGTATGGTCTTACAGAGCCTGCCAGCCTCTTGAAATGTGGCAAATTTCACATTTCTGTGAAATCCACTTTCTGAGCTACGAGGCGTCAAAGTTTTTCTCAATGTTAAGTCAATGCGTTTGATTTTGCCCCTATTTTGCCCCTGGGGCAAACATCGTACCCCCGATCGCTTATAAAAGTCATAGCACACGATTCCCGATTAGGCCGCACGTTTTGACACCTCATTCATGGCTCTGTGACAAAAACTGTGGGAGGAGTAGCGCGCCGAAATAAAAGTGGAAGAAGAAGAAGAATAATAATAATAAGTATGAGCAATAACAATACTGTGCTTTGCCATTAAAATGGCAAGCACCATTAACTAGAATGTACATTTCCAGAAGAAAATGTGAATGGTGCTTGCAGTGGCAAAAAACACCACCCGGTTGCTAGGGCGTTGCTAGGGTTGTTGCTAGGCGGTTGCTAGGGTGTTCTGGGTGGTTGCTAGGTCGTTGCTAGGCGGTTGCTAGGATGTTCTGGGTGGTTGTTAGGTCATTTCATGGGCCGTCCTACACCATAGAAAGTCAATGGGGCAACTTTGGGACGCTCCTGCCCCAAGGGTGCAACTTTTAACCCTCATTTTGAGGTATGGTCTTACAGAGCCTGCCAGCCTCTTCAAATGTGGCAAAGGATTTCACATAGAATTCTGTGAAATCCACTCTAGGCTGAGCTACGAGGCGTCAAAGTTTTTCGCAATGTTAAGTCTATGCGTTTTTTTTTTTTGGCCGCTATTTCGCCCCTGGGGCGAACATCGTACCCCCGATCGCTTATAAAAGTCATAGCACACCATTCCCGATTAGGCCGCACGTTTTGACACCTCATTCATGGCTCTGTGGCAAAAAACTGCGGGAGGAGTAGCGCGCCGAAGTTTGGTCAGGGCGAATAGTAATTACAATACTAGAATGTACATTTCCAGAAGAAAATGTGAATGGTGCTTGCAGTGGCAAAACTCGGCGCTGGACAGATACTAGTGACTAGCATGTTTGCTAGCATATTTTTAGCATGATTAGCATCTTGTTACCATATTGCTAGCATGATTAGCATGTTGCTAGCATGTTGCTAGCATGATTTTATCATGTTGCTAGCATGATTTTATCATGTTGCTAGTATGATTAGCATGTTGCTAGCATTTAGCATTTTAGCATGTCGCTAGCATGATTAGCATGTTGCTAGCATGATTAGCATGTTGCTAGCATGTTGCTAGCATTAGGCGGTTCTAGTATGTTGCTAGCATGATATAGCATGTTGCTAGCATGTCGCTAGCATTAGCATGTTGCTAGCATGGGCCGTCCTACACCATAGCATGTTGCTAGCATGAGGTATTTAGCATGTTTTCACATTTCTGCTAGCATGTTGCTAGTATGTTGCTAGCATTAGCATGTTGCTAGCATGATTAGCATTAGCACACCATTCCCGTGATTAGCATGTTGCTAGCATGTTTGCTAGCATGATTAGCATGTGGTGCTAGCATGATGATAGCATGTTGCTAGCATGTTGCATAGCATGAATTGCTAGCATGATTTTAGCATGTTGTAGCATGTTGCTAGCATGATTGCTAGCATGTTCTGCTAGCATTTTTTAGCATGTTTGCATAGCATGTTGCTAGCATGATTAGCATGTTGCTAGCATGTTGCTAGCATGATTGCTAGCATGTGATTTAGCATGTTTTTAGCATGTTGCTAGCATGATTAGCATGTTGGGTGGTTGCTAGCATGTTGCTAGCATGTTGCTAGCATGATTGCTAGCATGTTTGCTAGCATGATTGCTAGCATGATTAGCATGTTGCTAGCATGATTTTAGCATGATTAGCATGTTGCTAGCATGTTGCTAGCATGATTAGCATGTTTGCTAGCATGTTTGCTAGCATGTTGCTAGCATGATTAGCATGTTGCTAGCATGTTTGCTAGCATGATGCTAGCATGATTTTAGCATATTAGCATGTTGCTAGCATGTTGCTAGCATGATTAGCATGTTGCTAGCATGTTGCTAGCATGATTTTTTAATAGCGTGATTAGCATGTTGCTAGCATGTTTGCTAGCATGATTAGCATGTTTCTAGCATGTTGCTAGCATGTTGCTAGCATGATTACTAGCATGTTAGCACATGGCGTGATTAGCATGTTGCTAGCATGATTAGCATTAGCATGTTGCTAGCATGTGCTAGCATGATTGCATAGCATGTTGCTAGCATGTTTAGCATGTTTTTAGCATGTTGCTAGCATGATTTGCTAGCATGTTGCTAGCATGATTAGCATGTTGCTAGCATGATTGCTAGCATGTTGCTAGCATGGGTTTTATGATTAGCTGTTGCTAGCATGTTGCTAGCGTGATTAGCATGTTGCTAGCATTAGGTTAGCATGTTGGGTGGTTGCTAGCATGTTGCTAGCATGATGCATTTGCTAGCATGTTTGCTTTAGCATGATGCTTGCATAGCATGATTCATGTTGCATGTTGCAGCTAGCATGATGGTGCTAGCATGTTGCTAGCATGTTGCTAGCATGATTAGCATGTTGCTAGCATGATTTTAGCATGATTAGCATGTTGCTAGCATGATTTTAGCGTGATTAGCATGTTGCTAGCATGTTGCTAGCATGATTAGCATGTTGCTAGCATGTTGTTACTAGGTGGTTGGTAGTTGTAACAGATGGTTACTATGGAGTTTGTAGCATTTTATTGGCATGATTTAATACTTAGCTAAGCGCTATTAGCATGTAGCTATTCACTGCTAGCATGTGTAGCATGTAGCAAGTCCTGTTTGCTAGCATGAGTCAAAAGAGCCAACCCCCATCTCTATACGATGTTCTGATGCAGAGATATTGGTCTTGCAAAACGGTTGCTAGGGTACTCTGTTTGGTTGCTAGGGAGTGGCTTGGCAGCTAGCAATCACGATACTCCAAAGGCTTCTTGTCAGTATGAATGATATAAACCAACTCCCACGCCTCTGTGACATTCAGAATGGAAGATATTCCTCTGTGAATTTTGGTTGCTAAGGTGCTCGACAATGGTTGCTAGGGCGTGGCCAGTGAGTGTTGAGGTGATTCAGGATTGGCTGCTTGCTGCCCCGAGTCAAACGAGCCCACCCTCATGTTTCTATGACACTTCTATCCTGAGATATCCCTTTGATCTCTTTCAATGGAAGTCTATGGGACGTGTTGCTAAGGTGCTCTAAATGGTTGCTAGGGGCGTGGCTTGATAGCTTCACAATGATCCTGAGATGCTGATTGGTCGTCTGAGTCAAATGAGCCCGCCCCCTTGTCTCTATGACACTGTGATCCAGAGTTATGTTCAATTGAAAAGCGGTTTCAAGTCAATGGGGCAACTTTGGGACGCTCTTGCCCCCCAGGGGTGCAAGTTTTACCCCATTGTGTGGTATGTTCTTACAGAGCCCGTCAGCCTCTTCAAATGTGGCAAATTTCACATTTCTACGAAATCCACTCTCTGAGCTATGAGTCTGTGAATTTTGGTTGCTAAGGTGGTCGACAATGGTTGCTAGGGCGTGGCCAGTGTGTGTTGAGGTGATTCAGGATTGGCTGCTTGCTGCCCCGAGTCAAACGAGCCCACCCTCATGTTTCTATGACACTTCTATCCTGAGATATCCCTTTGATCTCTTTCAATGGAAGTCTATGGGACGTGTTGCTAAGGTGCTCTAAATGGTTGCTAGGGGCGTGGCTTGATAGCTTCACAATGATCCTGAGATGCTGATTGGTCGTCTGAGTCAAATGAGCCCGCCCCCTTGTCTCTATGACACTGTGATCCAGAGTTATGTTCAATTGAAAAGCGGTTCAATTGAAAGGACGGCCCATTTCATGGGCCGTCCTACACCATTGAAAGTCAATGGGGCAAATTTTAGTACCCTCCTGCCCCCCAGGGGTGCAACTTTTACCCCATTTTGAGGTATGGTCTTACAGAGCCTGCCAGCCTCTTCAAATGTGGCAAATTTCACATTTCTGTGAAATCCACTCTCTGAGCTACGAGGCGTCAAATTTTTTTCGCAATGTTAAGTCAATGGGGCAAATTTGGGACGCTCCTGCCCCCCAGGGGTGCAACTTTTACCCCATTTTGAGGTATGGTCTTACAGAGCCTGCCAGCCTCTTGAAATGTGGCAAATTTCACATTTCTGTGAAATCCACTTTCTGAGCTACGAGGCGTCAAAGTTTTTCTCAATGTTAAGTCAATGCGTTTGATTTTGCCCCTATTTTGCCCCTGGGGCAAACATCGTACCCCCGATCGCTTATAAAAGTCATAGCACACGATTCCCGATTAGGCCGCACGTTTTGACACCTCATTCATGGCTCTGTGACAAAAACTGTGGGAGGAGTAGCGCGCCGAAATAAAAGTGGAAGAAGAAGAAGAATAATAATAATAATAATAAGTATGAGCAATAACAATACTGTGCTTTGCCATTAAAATGGCAAGCACCATTAACTAGAATGTACATTTCCAGAAGAAAATGTGAATGGTGCTTGCAGTGGCAAAAAACACCACCCGGTTGCTAGGCGGTTGCTAGGGTTGTTGCTAGGCGGTTGCTAGGGTGTTCTGGGTGGTTGCTAGGGCGTTGCTAGGCGGTTGCTAGGATGTTCTGGGTGGTTGCTAGGTCATTTCATGGGCCGTCCTACACCATAGAAAGTCAATGGGGCAACTTTGGGACGCTCCTGCCCCCCAGGGGTGCAACTTTTACCCCATTTTGAGGTATGGTCTTACAGAGCCTGCCAGCCTCTTCAAATGTGGCAAATTTCACATTTCTGTGAAATCCACTCTCTGAGCTACGAGGCGTCAAATTTTTTTCGCAATGTTAAGTCTATGCGTTTTTTTTGGCCGCTATTTCGCCCCTGGGGCGAACATCGTACCCCCGATCGCTTATAAAAGTCATAGCACACCATTCCCGATTAGGCCGCACGTTTTGACACCTCATTCATGGCTCTGTGGCAAAAACTGCGGGAGGAGTAGCGCGCGCCGAAGTTTGGTCAGGGCGAATAGTAATTAACAATACTAGAATGTACATTTCCAGAAGAAAATGTGAAATGGTGCTTGCAGTGGCAAAAAACTCGGCGCTGGACAGATACTAGTTGACTAGCATGTTTGCTAGCATATTTTTAGCATGATTAGCATCTTGTTACCATGTTGCTAGCATGATTAGCATGTTTGCTAGCATGTTGCTAGCATGATTTTATCATGTTGCTAGCATGATTTTATCATGTTGCTAGTATGATTAGCATGTTGCTAGCATGTTTAGCATGTCGCTAGCATGATTCTAGCATGTTGCTAGCATGATTAGCATATGGCTAGCATGTTGCCAGCATTATCTAGCATGTTGCTAGCATGATTAGCATGTTGCTAGCATGATTAGCATGTTTGCTAACATGTCGCTAGCATGTTGTTAGCATGTTTGCATGATTCTAGCATGTTGCTAGCATGATTAGCATGTTGCTAGCATGTTGCTAGCATGATTAGCATGTTGCATGTTGCTAGCATGATTAGCATGTTGCATGATTAGCATGTTTAGCATGATTAGCATGTTGCTAGCATAACATGCTATGTCGCTAGCATGATTAGCATGTTGCTAGCATGTTGCTAGCATGATTAGCATGTTGCTAGCATGATTGCTAGCATGTTGCTAGCATGATTAGCATGTTTCTAGCATGTTTCTAGCATGTTGCTAGCATGAGCGTGATTAGCATGTTGCTAGCATGTTGCTAGCATGATTAGCATATTGCTAGCATGTTGCTAGCATGATTAGCATGTTGCTAGCATGATGATTAGCATTATTAGCATGTTGCTAGCATGTTGCTAGCGTGATTAGCATGTTTGCTAGCATGTTGCTAGCATGTTTTAGCATGATTAGCATGTTGCTAGCATGTTGCTAGCATGATTAGCATGTTTCTGCATGTTGTTAGCATGTTAGCATGTTGCTAGCATGTTGCTAGCATGATAACATGATTAGCATGTTGCTAGCATGATTCTAGCATGTTGCTAGCATGATTAGCATGTTGCTAGCATGATTAGCATGTTGCTAGCATGTTGCTAGCATGATTAGCATGTTGCTAGCATGTTGCTAGCATGATTAGCATGTTGCTAGCATGTTGCTAACCGTGATAGCATGTTGCTAGCATGTTGCTAGCATGTTGCTAGCATGATTAGCATGTTGCTAGCATGTTGCTAGCATGATTAGCATGTTGCTAGCATGTTGCTAGCATGATTAGCATGTTGCTAGCATGTTGCTAGCATGATGCTAGCATGATTTTAGCATTATTAGCATGTTGCTAGCCTGTTGCTAGTGTGATTAGCATGTTTCTAGCATGTTGCTAGCATGATTAGCATGAGCATGTAGCATTTTTAGCATGATTAGCATGTTTTAGCATGTTGCTAGCGTGATTAGCATGTTAGCATGTTGGCTAGCATGTTGCTAGCATGATTTAGCATGATTTTAGCATGATAGCATGTTGCTAGCATGATTTTAGCGTGTGATTAGCATGTTGCTAGCATGTTGCTAGCATGATTAGCATGTTTCTAACATGCTAGCATGTTGCTAGCGTGATTAGCATGTGCTAGCATGTTAGCATGTTGCTCTAGCATGTTGCTAGCATGATTAGCATGTTGCTAGCATGTTGCTAGCATGATTAGCATGTTGCATAGCATGTTGAATAGCATGTTGCTCTTAGCATGTTGCTAGCATGATTTTAGCGTGATTAGCATGTTTATTAGCATGTTGCTAGCATGATTAGCATGTGACTAGCATGTTGCTAGCATGATTAGCATGTTGCTAGCATGTTGCTAGCATGATTTTAGCATGTTGCTAACATGATTTAGCGTGATTAGCATGTTGCTAGCATGTTGCTAGCATGATTTAGCATGTTGCTAGCATGTTGCTAGCATGATTTTAGCGTGATTTGCATGTTTTTAGCATGTTTGTTTTTAGCTAGCATGTTTTTATTTTGCTAGCATGTGATGTGACTAGCATGTTGCTAGCATGTTGCTAGCATGATTAGCATGTTGCTAGCATGATTTTAGCATGATTAGCATGTTGCTAGCATTGATTTTAGCATGATGATTAGCATGTTGCTAGCATGATTAGCGTGACATGTTTTAACATGTTGCTAGCATGTTGCTAGCATGATGATAGCATTTAGGGTAATCTGAGTGGTTGCTATGTTGTTAGGGGGGGGGGGGTTCTAGGTGGTTGGTAGTTGTCACAGATGGTTACTATGGAGTTTGTAGCATTTTATTGGCATGATTTAATACTTAGCTAAGCGCTATTAGCATGTAGCTATTCACTGCTAGCATGTCTAGCATGTAGCAAGTCCTGTTTGCTAGCATGAGTCAAAAGAGCCAACCCCCATCTCTATACGATGTTCTGATGCAGAGATATTGGTCTTGCAAAACGGTTGCTAGGGTACTCTGTTTGGTTGTTAGGGAGTGGCTTGGCAGCTGCCAATCATGAAGCTCCAAAGTCAGTGTGAATGTATAAACCAACCCCTATCTCTATACGATGTTCTGATGCAGAGATATAGGTCTTGCAAAACGGTTGCTAGGGTACTCTGTTTGGTTGCTAGGGAGTGGCTTGGCAGCTAGCAATCACGATACTCCAAAGGCTTCTTGTCAGTGTGAATGATATAAACCAACTCCCACGCCTCTGTGACATTCAGAATGGAAGATATTCCTCTGTGAATTTTGGTTGCTAAGGTGGTCGACAATGGTTGCTAGGGCGTGGCCAGTGAGTGTGAGGTGATTCAGGATTGGCTGCTTGCTGCCCCGAGTCAAACGAGCCCACCCTCATGTTTCTATGACACTTCTATCCTGAGATATCCCTTTGATCTCTTTCAATGGAAGTCTATGGGACGTGTTGCTAAGGTGCTCTAAATGTTGCTAGGGGCGTGGCTTGATAGCTTCACAATGATCCTGAGATGCTGATTGGTCGTCTGAGTCAAATGAGCCCGCCCCCTTGTCTCTATGACACTGTGATCCAGAGTTATGTTCAATTGAAATTGGTCGTCTGAGCGGTTTCAAGTCAATGGGGCAACTTTGGGACGCTCTTGCCCCCCAGGGGTGCAAGTTTTACCCCATTGTGTGGTATGTTCTTACAGAGCCCGTCAGCCTCTTCAAATGTGGCAAATTTCACATTTCTACGAAATCCACTCTCTGAGCTATGAGTCTGTGAATTTTGGTTGCTAAGGTGGTCGACAATGGTTGCTAGGGCGTGGCCAGTGTGTGTTGAGGTGATTCAGGATTGGCTGCTTGCTGCCCCGAGTCAAACGAGCCCACCCTCATGTTTCTATGACACTTCTATCCTGAGATATCCCTTTGATCTCTTTCAATGGAAGTCTATGGGACGTGTTGCTAAGGTGCTCTAAATGGTTGCTAGGGGCGTGGCTTGATAGCTTCACAATGATCCTGAGATGCTGATTGGTCGTCTGAGTCAAATGAGCCCGCCCCCCTTGTCTCTATGACACTGTGATCCAGAGTTATGTTCAATTGAAAAGCGGTTCAATTGAGAGGACGGCCCATTTCATGGGCCGTCCTACACCATTGAAAGTCAATGGGGCAAATTTTAGTACCCTCCTGCCCCCCAGGGGTGCAACTTTTACCCCATTTTGAGGTATGGTCTTACAGAGCCTGCCAGCCTCTTCAAATGTGGCAAATTTCACATTTCTGTGAAATCCACTCTCTGAGCTACGAGGCGCAAATTTTTTTTTTTCGCAATGTTAAGTCAATGGGGCAAATTGGGGACGCTCCTGCCCCCCAGGGGTGGCAACTTGTACCCCATTTTGAGGTATGGTCTTACAGAGCCTGCCAGCCTCTTGAAATGTGGCAAATTTCACATTTCTGTGAAATCCACTTTCTGAGCTACGAGGCGTCAAATTTTTTCTCAATGTTAAGTCAATGCGTTTGATTTTGCCCCTATTTGCCCCTGGGGCAAACATCGTACCCCCGATCGCTTATATAAAAGTCATAGCACACGATTCCCGATTAGGCGCACGTTTTGACACCTCATTCATGGCTCTGTGACAAAAAACTGGGGGGAGGAGTAGCGCGCCCGAAAAAAAGTGGAAGAAGAATAATAATAATAACTAGAATGTACATTTCAGAAGTAAATGTGAATGGTGCTTGCAGTGGCAAAACTCGGCGCTGGACAGATACTAGTGACTAGCATGTTTGCTAGCATATTTTTAGCATGATTAGCATCTTTTTACCATATTGCTAGCATGATTAGCATGTTGCTAGCATGTTGCTAGCATGATTTTATCATGTTGCTAGTATGATTAGGATGTTTGCTAGCATTATTTTAGCATGTCGCTTGCATGATTAGCATGTTGCTAGCATGATTAGCATATGGCTAGCATGTTGCTAGCATTATTCTAGCATGTTGCTAGCATGATTAGCATGTTTGCTAACATGTCGCTAGCATGTTGTTAGCATGTCGCTTGCATGATTCTAGCATGTTGCTAGCATGATTAGCATGTTGCTTAGCATGTCGCTAGCATGATTAGCATGTTGTTAGCATGTTGCTAGCATGATTAGCATGATTCTAGCATGTCGCTAACATGATTAGCATGTTGCTAGCATTATTAGCATGTTGCTAGCATGTTGCTAGCATGTTGCTAGCATGATTAGCATGTTGCTAGCATGTTGCTAGCATGATGCTAGCATGATGCTAGCATGATATTAGCATTATTAGCATGTTGCTAGCATGCTGCTAGCGTGATTAGCATGTTTCTAGCATGTTGCTAGCATGATTAGCATGTTGCTAGCATGTTGATAGCATGATTTTAGCGTGATTAGCATGTTGCTAGCATGTTGTTAGCATGTTGCTAGCATGATTAGCATGTTGCTATCATGATTAGCATGTTGATAGCATGTTGCTAGCATGATTAGCATGTTGCTAGCATGTTGCTAGCATGTTGCTAGCATGTTGCTAGCATGATTAGCATGTTGCTAGCATGTTGCTAGCATGTTGCTAGCATGTTGCTAGCGTGATTAGCATGTTGCTAGCATGTTGCTAGCATGATTAGCATGTTGCTAGCATGATGCTAGCATGATATTAGCATTATTAGCATGTTGCTAGCATGTTGCTAGCGTGATTAGCATGTTGCTAGCATGTTGCTAGCATGATTAGCATGTTGCTAGCATGTTGCTAGCATGTTGCTAGCGTGATTAGCATGTTGCTAGCATGTTGCTAGCATGTTGCTAGCATGATTAGCATGTTGCTAGCATGTTGCTAGCATGATGCTAGCATGATGCTAGCATGATATTAGCATTATTAGCATGTTGCTAGCATGTTGCTAACGTGATTAGCATGTTTCTAGCATGTTGCTAGCATGATTAGCATGTTGCTAGCATGATTTTAGCGTGATTAGCATGTTGCTAGCATGTTGTTAGCATGTTGCTAGCATGATTAGCATGTTGCTAGCATGTTGCTAGCATGATTTTAGCGTGATTAGCATGTTGCTAGCATGTTGTTAGCATGTTGCTAGCATGATTAGCATGTTGCTAGCATGATTAGCATGTTGATAGCATGTTGCTAGCATGATTAGCATGTTGCTAGCATGTTGCTAGCATGATTAGCATGTTGCTAGCATGTTGCTAGCGTGATTAGCATGTTGCTAGCATGTTGCTAGCGTGATTAGCATGTTGCTAGCATGTTGCTAGCGTGATTAACATGTTTCTAGCATGTTGCTAGCATGTTGTTAGCATGATTAGCATGTTGTTAGCATGATTAGCATGTTGCTAGCATGTTGCTAGCATGATTTTAGCGTGATTAGCATGTTGTTAACATGTTGCTAGCATGATTAGCATGTGACTAGCATGTTGATAGCATGATTAGCATGTTGCTAGCATGTTGCTAGCATGATTAGCATGTTGCTAGCATGTTGTTAGCATGATTCTAGCATTTCGCTAACATGATTAGCATGTTGCTAGCATGATTAGCATGTTGCTACCATGTTGCTAGCATGATTAGCATGTTGCTAGCATGTTGCTAGCATGATTAGCATGTTGCTAGCATGATTAGCATGTTGCTAGCATGTTGCTAGCATGTTGCTAGCATGATTAGCATGTTGCTAGCATGTTGCTAGCATGATTAGCATGTTGCTAGCATGTTGCTAGCGTGATTAGCATGTTGCTAGCATGTTTGCTAGCATGATGCTAGCATGATTTTAGCATTATTAGCATGTTGCTAGCATGTTGCTAGCATGTTGCTAGCATGATTTTAGCATGATTAGCATGTTGCTAGCATGATTTTAGCGTGATTAGCATGTTTTTAGCATGTTGCTAGCATGATTAGCATGTTTGCTAGCATGTTGCTTGCGTGATTAGCATGTTTCTAGCATGTTGCTAGCATGATTAGCATTTAGGGTAATCTGGGTGGTTGCTATGGTGTTACTAGGTGGTTGGTAGTTGTCACAGATGGTTACTATGGAGTTTGTAGCATTTTATTGGCATGATTTAGCACTTAGCTAAGCGCTATTAGCATGTAGCTATTCACTGCTAGCATGTGTAGCATGTAGCAAGTCCTGTTTGCTAGCATGAGTCAAAAGAGCCAACCCCCATCTCTATACGATGTTCTGATGCAGAGATATTGGTCTTGCAAAACGGTTGCTAGGGTACTCTGTTTGGTTGCTAGGGAGTGGCTTGGCAGCTGCCAATCATGAAGCTCCAAAGTCAGTGTGAATGTATAAACCAACCCCCATCTCTCTACGATGTTCTGATGCAGAGATATAGGTCTTGCAAAACGGTTGCTAGGGTACTCTGTTTGGTTGCTAGGAGTGGCTTGGCAGCTAGCAATCACGATACTCCAAAGGCTTCTTGTCAGTATGAATGATATAAACCAACTCCCACGCCTCTGTGACATTCAGAATGGAAGATATTCCTCTGTGAATTTTGGTTGCTAAGGTGCTCGACAATGGTTGCTAGGGCGTGGCCAGTGAGTGTTGAGGTGATTCAGGATTGGCTGCTTGCTGCCCCGAGACAAACGAGCCCACCCTCATGTTTTTATGACACTTCTATCCTGAGATATCCCTTTGATCTCTTTGAATGGAAGTCTATGGGACGTGTTGCTAAGGTGCTCTAAATGGTTGCTAGGGGCGTGGCTTGATAGCTTCACAATGATCCTGAGATGCTGATTGGTCGTCTGAGTCAAATGAGCCCGCCCCCTTGTCTCTATGACACTGTGATCCAGAGTTATGTTCAATTGAAAAGCCGGTTTCAAGTCAATGGGGCAACTTTGGGACGCTCTTGCCCCCCAGGGGTGCAAGTTTTACCCCATTGTGTGGTATGTTCTTACAGAGCCCGTCAGCCTCTTCAAATGTGGCAAATTTCACATTTCTACGAAATCCACTCTCTGAGCTATGAGTCTGTGAATTTTGGTTGCTAAGGTGGTCGACAATGGTTGCTAGGGCGTGGTCAGTGTGTGTTGAGGTGATTCAGGATTGGCTGCTTGCTGCCCCGAGTCAAACGAGCCCACCCTCATGTTTCTATGACACTTCTATCCTGAGATATCCCTTTGATCTCTTTCAATGGAAGTCTATGGGACGTGTTGCTAAGGTGCTCTAAATGGTTGCTAGGGGCGTGGCTTGATAGCTTCACAATGATCCTGAGATGCTGATTGGTCGTCTGAGTCAAATGAGCCCGCCCCCTTGTCTCTATGACACTGTGATCCAGAGTTATGTTCAATTGAAAAGCGGTTTCTATTCATTTCATGGGCCGTCCTACACCATTGAAAGTCAATGGGGCAAATTTGGGACGCTCCTGCCCCCAGGGTGCAATTTTACCCCATTTTGAGGTATGGTCTTACAGAGCCTGCCAGCCTCTTCAAGTGTGGCAAATTTCACATTTCTGTGAAATCCACTCTCTGAGCTACGAGGCGTCAAAAGTTTTTCGCAATGTAAAGTCAATGGGGCACTTTGGGACGCTCCATGCCCCCCAGGTGGTGCATCTTTTACCCATTTTGAGGTATGGTCTTACAGAGCCTGCCAGCCTCTTGAAATGTGGCAAATTTAACATTTCTGTGAAATCCACTCTCTGAGCTACGAGGCGTCAAAGTTTTTCTCAATGTTAAGTCTATGCGTTTTTTTTTGCCCCTATTTTGCCCCTGGGGCAAACATCGTACCCCGATCGCTTATAAAAGTCATAGCACACGATTCCCGATTAGGCCGCACGTTTTTGACACCTCATTCATGGCTCTGTGACAAAAACTGTGGGAGGAGTAGCGCGCGCGAAATAAAAGTGGAAGAAGAAGAAGAAGAAGAATAAGTATGAGCAATAACAATACTGTGCTTTGCCATTAAAATGGCAAGCACCATTAATAAGTATGAGCAATAACAATACTGTGCTTTGCCATTAAAATGGCAAGCACCATTAATAATAATAATAAGTTTAAATAGGATTTCAGTAAGTTGGCTTTCACAAGCCAACTTAATAAATGCTATTATTTTTAAACTTTCCATTTATCAAAGAATCTCGAAAAAAATAAATGTATCACAGTTTCCACAAAAAATATGAAGCAGCACAGCATTAAAGCATTAAAAGAAATGTTTCTTGAGCAGTAAATCAGCATATTATAATAATTTCTGAAGATCACGTGACACTCACAGCAATACATTACAATTACAATATATTCAAATAGAAATCATTTATTTTAAATTGTAATAATATTTCACAGTACTGTTTTTATTGTATTTTTCATTAAATAAATGCAGGTGTGTTGAGCATAATAAACTTATTTTAAAAACATTAGAACTATTGAATGGTATATTTTCTTTATATGAATTTAAAATAATAAAAAATGTATTATTATCAATTTTTGGTATCAATACATTTTTGGTTAATGATAATTTCTAAATGATTTGTTTATTGTTTATTCATTATTTTAATGCTAAACTATATGGCATGTATTATTAAAAGGTTAGCTGTTAGTATATATGAACCATGTTCATTAAATGCTGTAAAAGTGATGTTCTTCGCTGGATAAAACCCACTATTGCATTAACTAACATTAATTAATGTAGAACGTTTTTTCAGAAAAAGAAAGTCTGAAATAAATGCATTTTTGGTTTTGAAAAGACTATGAAATGGGCTGTTGGATGTATTTCATAACAGAATGAATTGCTAATAGAAAACCTAAACAAATCCATGGATCTGCAACTTTGAGTTTAAGTGCATGTTGTCCATTATTCAGGGCCAGCCGTCGATGTGCATCGATTCATAAACAAATATGCACATTTACAGCTGTGAGCTGTGTGCTTTGTATCAAGCTCATAACTTTAATTTAAACACTTGTTTCTCTTTTATATCTGCTTGAATATATGAAACGCTTAATACTCTGCTACGACAGATGCTTCTGTCACAAAGCTGACGTTGTCAGTGACACAAAGAGAAAGGGAGAATGAGAGAATGAGTGAAACGTGAATGGCGTGAGGATGGACACAATAAAAGCCGGTCTTGTTGCCGTGCTGTTTAAGATTCTGCCTGGTGTCGGGTCCGTGGTCAGGGCTGAGTGAAAGTGCTCTGCTTCGGCGGATGACCACGTGCTCGCTCAGAGCGCCCGTAAAGCTCAACGGACTTCATTCACGTGCTAAAGAGCCTCTGCTTTGACAGATAGTTGGCCGGTCGCACAGAGAAGGCTTTCACGCAGAGACAGCGAAGGTTTAGGAGAGAAAAATAGCAAACAAGGACGCATCTGAAAAGGCTAACACTTTCAGAGATACAACAAATATCCGTGGAACTGATCATGTATTGGCTGTGTCTCACTATACAGCACGCTCAGGTTGGCGTTCGCTCTCGGCAGCAGAGGTCTTAGTGCCCTAACTAGGGTATTGCACGGACCTCCAGCTGCGTGAATGGGAATACAGTTCATGCGGGGTCTTTTTTAGGGAATAAAGGTTTCGCTTGTGTGACCCCTTTCAGCATTTAGAGAAATGTTGGGAATGGGATTGAGTCTGGCCGGGCTTTTATTGGGCAAAAACTTGTTCTCAGTGTTTGCTGAGACGTTTACTGTTCTTCTATCTGTTATTTTTGTCAGTGAGTCTAGCTGTGAGAATTAGCTTGAATTACACGCACTCTGTAAATGATCAAGTCGAGTGCATCTACAAGACAGAAGGTCTTCATCCTGTGCACACTTGAAGGCAATTTTGACGATGCTTTACATGAGTAATCACAGACTACGGACTTCATTCGTGAAATGCACACAGAGTGAATTTCTCTGTAAATCATTCATAAAGCATTCTTTGGAAATTGTTGCACTGAAAGGAAATGGGCTATTTATGTAAGGATGGTTTTTACTGATGATGCATACAGAAAACTGTGCTTGCATTTCCTGAATGAGGCTGTAGATGCATTGATTAGAAAAACAACATGCCAACAAATAACATGGTCTTATAGTCATTTTAAAACAGCCAGCTCTTTAGATGATAAATCATACACACATTTACTCCCACAGTATTATTCATTGTATTCAATTCAATTCAATTCGTGATTATTTGTAAAGCGCTTTTCACAAAATAATCGTAGCAAAGCAGCTTTACAGGAAATTAAGTTTCTACAAATAGATTTATATATTGCAGAAATTTAATATGGCAAAACTTATGGCAAAATGTGGTTAATTCAGTATAATCGCTGATGGTGGTCCTCCGAGGGATCGTCTCTTCTCAGGTGTTCGTCATCTCAGATTATTTAAGGGTTGATCCAGACTGAAGCTTGTGTAATTCCTCGTTACCACGGGATGTTAATCGGAAACAAATAGAGACATAATTAGCGTAGCTGTTGTTCCAGCCAAGAGAGAGTTTGTCTGAACCCTGAACGTTATCAGGAAGACTATTCCAGAGTTTAGGAGCCAGATATGAAAAAGTTCTACCTCCTTTAGTGGACTTTGCTATCCGAGGTACTACCACGAGTCCAGAGTTTTGTTCCTTAGGGAGCGGGTTGGATTGTAGCGTGATAGAAGATTAGTTAAGTACGCAGGAGTTAAATCATTTAGGGCCTTATAGGCAAGTAATAATATTTTGTAACTGATATGGAACTTAATAGTTAGCCAGTGCAGAGACTGTAAAATTGGAGTAATATGATCATATTTTCTTGACCTGGTAAGGACTCTAGCCGCAGCATTTTGTACTATCTGTAGCTTGTTTATTGAAGATGCAGGACAACCACCTAGCAGTGCATTACAATAGTCCAGTCTAGAGGTCATGAATGCATGAACTAACTTTTCTGCATCAGAAACACTTAACATGCTCGTAGCTTGGCAATGTTTCGAAGATGGAAGAATGGTTTCTGTTTCTGTGCACGCACCTCGTGCAATTTGCGTAAACAATCCTAAATCAGTATTTGTTTTTCCTGTATTTTCCACCAAATGAAAGCAGCCTTAAGATAGTGATAAGAGATCTTTCAAAAACATTAAATAAAAAAAATTATAATGTTGTTGTTTATTATTTGTGTGTGTCTATATACTGTATATTCGCACGCACGCACGCACGCACGCACGCACGCACGCACGCACACACACACACACAGACACACACACACACACACCACACACACCACACACACACACACACACACACACACACAGACACACAGACACACACACACACACACACACACACACACACAACACACACACACACAGACACACACACACACACACACACACACACACACACACACACACACACACACAGACACACAGACACACACACACACATTAGTAGTTTGTAGTAATTTTATTTTTACAGAATGTATTATTCTTGGTTAATAATAATTTATATATGATTCTTTATGGTTTATAAATATAATTGATAAATTCATCACTTCATATTGATTCATTGATTAATGTTAACCTGCACAACATTTATTTTTAGAGAAACTATTAACATAAACCAATCAATTGCATGCACTCTGCAAATGAAATATGATGATTTACATTATGATTTACAACAGGGTCAAGTTTTGAGGCTCTGCATATGATATATAATACAGAGAAGTTTTCTCCCTAATATTATTTACAGATATTTGTCTTTTGCTTAACATTGTCTGGTAGCTTAAGTTTTTAGTGATTCTTTTTAATAAAAAAGAGTATGAAAGCAAAAAAGATGATTTGATTTAATATTCACAATAAGACTCAAAATGTGCATTAGAAAGTCTCTTGAAGAAAAGCCCCCAAAAATAAGGGCCAAATGTACTGTTAATAAAAAGTTATTTTCTGTATTTTATGAATTATGCATTGCATTGTGTTGTGTTTTTAGGGTTGAAGGAGATTTACCAGTAAAAAAAAATATTTTTAACAGTATCAGATTTTTTTTTCTTACAGTGCAAATTAACTTTAAATTAAAGTTACACAAAGTAGGGGCAGAAGTTATTATATTTAATGATGGTTTACGAAAGATAAATATTTTTTCTTTGAAATAATGTGTACCAATAAATCACTGGCAGTGCAGGAATGCATATTAAAATAGGCTCCATTTGATTTCATATGGAGCTTAACAACTAGACTTTCTTGCTCAACTAGAAAGTTGTTATTGGACTAATGTGTCCAGCTCGGTTCTTCTGTAACATCTGGACTAAACTGATGACTCCAGCTGTCTGGACTTCCTGCAATCCCAGCTGCTCATTATCCCTTCTCTTGTGTTTCTCTATGACTTCCCTCCCTCTCGCTCTTTGCCTGATGGAGGACAATAGAGGATGAATAGAGTCCATAAAGGCGCTGTCTCAGCGTGCTGATGCTGCTGCGGCTGTGAAGCGGTGAGACAGTGTTTATCTGAGCGTGGATTAGCATTAATCCTTCTGTTTATTCACACTGTGTAGTACACTGGTCAGTCACGGGTTGGTTGTCTTTCAGTAATGTGCTCGAGGAAAGCTGTGATCAAGATCTGACTTTTGGCAGTATTGTCCTTCATATTTGTTCTCTCTCCCGTATTGACCTTGTTACACGTGTTACGTAATATCCGAGGAATTCAGTTGTTTGGACATTGCATAATCTAAGAGTGTTGAAGGAATGTTCCCGATTGAATACAACTACAACAACTTCTATCGCCACCATCTGCGGTCTGCTTTTGATTAACAAATCATTTTCAACTCGCCCCTAAGTTTGTAGAAACGAATGTTGTTTACATCCCTTCCAGAGGAAGTCTGTGGGGCAAGGCAGGGCTTCCAAAACACAAATATGAAAAAATGCATTTTCCGTTAAATAACTTGATCTATTTCAAATATGTGTTAGTTTGCTATAAAGTTCAGTTTGTAAAATCTAGATTACATCTCAGAGTTTGATTCATTTAAACAGTTCTTTGTGGACAGTTATTCTACTGTTCAAATATTTGGGATTTTTTGAAAGAAATTAATACTTTTATTTAGCATGCATTAAATTGATGATAAAGACATTTAAAATGTAACTAATATTTTGTTTCTAATAAATGCTTTTTTCTTTTTACTTTCTGTTCATCAAAGTATATCCTGGAAATGTTTATATATATATATATCACAGTTTCCACCAAAATTTGAAGCAGCACAACTGTTTTCAACATCGATAATAATAATAATAAAGTGTTTATTGAGCAGCAAATCAGTATATTAGAATGATTTCTGAAGGATCATGTGAAATTCAGCTTTGCATCACAGGAGAAAAATGCATTTATCATAATTAAACATATAATTTATATATAATATTTTGCAATATTACTCTTTTGTCTTCTGATTTTTTACTGTACAGTCTTGGTGAGCATATATTTGCATAAAGTTGCATGAAAAAGTTGATTGATTGTACATGGTGATGACAGATTAAAGTTAGGAAATAATTTAGCACCAAACATAATGGCTAAATAACATGTTTTCAAATATGATAAGTGTTTATGCATGCCATCGGTTGGTTGCACAAACAGTTAGTCTTGTTGCTACAATATTTGTTCAGTTTATGTTCCTATACACAAATTGAGAGAAATCAAGATTATTTTCTATGATAATTAACAACATGCTGGAATTTTTATCGACCATGCTTTAAACATATTTGTCTTTTTCACACACAAAACACCTTAGCTGTAATTTTGGGCTCACAGCATGCACTTTGAACCCTGCTTCAGAGGGACTCATGGGCGTCCAGGGCAGGTATCTCCACATAAAGGCCTTTAAATCCGTCTGGATTAGACCGGACTGACGAGACGACAGCGTGTTACTGCAGAGAGCTGCTGGACGCCAAACACCTCCTGCCCTCGGAGTCACATCCTTTACACAGACTTCACTTTGTGCTTTAGCTGTGGTGTGAGAGAGAAAGTGCTTCAGTCATTTTGGTCTCTCGTCAGGTATTAAAGAGATATTTTGGTGCAGAATCTATATGTAGGAGAACAGAAGTGAGAGGAGACAAATTGCACTGTAAGAATGAGAGATAATACGTTTTATTATATGAGAGAGAATTTGAATCGAATTCTGTCTTTTTCAGTAAATGAAAAGAAAGAGATTTGAAATTGTTCATATATATTTTTTTGACAAGCTGAAAATTATGTAATATAAACCTATGTGAAGATCTTTTTAGATTTTAGAAAGTTTAGGGGCAGTAAGATTTTTAAATTAATGTTTTATTGACTTGTGCTCACCAAAAATACAATCAAAAAATATTGTGAAATATTATTACAATTTAAAACAACTGTTTTCTATTTAAATATATATTATACTGTCATTTTTTCTGTGATGCGCAGCTGATTTTTCATCATCATTTCTCCAGTCTTCAGTGTCACATGATCTTCAGAAATCATTATAATATGCGGATTTACTGAAACATTTTTTATTATTAACAGTTTAAACAGTCAACATTAAAACATTCAAAACAGTAGTGCTGTTTAATATCTTGAAATCATGAAAATCATGAAAAAAGATTGTTCTGATGAATAGTGAAAAAATAGATGAAAAGTTCACCAGAATTTATTAGAAATAGAAATCTTTTGGAAGATTTTTAAATGTCTTTACGGTCACTTTGGATCAATTTTAATACATCCTTGCGGAATAAAATTATTAATTTCTTTAAAAAAAATCTTATGACAGACAGAAACCTACATTTAGGATTTTTTTAATCATGTTTCAGCAAAAGGGGAGACTGTTTAATCTGATAATCTCTTAATCAAGCATTATGTTATGACTGGGATATATTTACACGTTGAAAAGTCTCTATTATATAATAACAGTAGTTGATAATCTCACGCTCTCGTAAATCACTGATTGTTTTAGTGGATCTACTTCACAAGTGCAAGAAACGAACTGAACAGGCATGACCCGAGCAATGTCACAATGCTGTGTAGAAACTACACATGAGCTTTCGAGAGGAGTCGGACAAATCGAAGTCGCACTTTTGCAACCCTTTTCAATTGGTCACATTTGGACCATATTTTGGTCGAAATGTATAAAAAAAATGTATAGAACATTTGATTAATTAATGCATGCTGATGAACATATATCATAGTTTATAGTTATATGGTAACGAAAGTGTTCAACATTCAACCCTTTCTTTTTCATCAGTGCTATTTGTGATTTAAATTTTGTGACAGGAATTCCTTTTTTCCTGCACTTTTACTTTCACTTTCACTTCAAATTCGCGCTCTTGCTGTCACATTTTACAGGAAAAGATCATTGTCTGTTTTGCTTATATATATACACATCTTTCACTTTTTAAGACTAAAGCTGGGCTCACACTGGGCGGTTTTTTAAAGTCCTTTAGGAGTGTACTTGTCAGACTGAACATGATGATCATGTCACACTGTGGGATCTCAGTTGTCATTAATGTCAGACTGTACGATAGTCAAGATGCGTTAAAAATGGGTGCGCAAGGAAAACATGTCTGGTGTTTTACATTATCACCCCATACACGTTCAGCGACTGGGAGCTGTGTTGCATGCGGGACCGAAATGTTGGCTATCATGAAAAGTATATGAACGGCATCAATACCGGCGTATTTAAGAAGAATAGTGTATGCAGCTCTACACACCCACATGAAAACAGCAGCACAAACCAGTGTTTATATAGAAAAGACAACATATCAGATGAATTATATAGCATTAATTTTGCTCATAGCTTGTCTTGAAAATGGAGACAGTTTGACATTCATCGTAGGAGATGTCACACTGCAGGACTATGCGCCAAATCTTCTGACACTGCCAGAATTTCGTTGGAGGTGAAATTTAATTCGCAACAGCCATGACGAGTATAAACCAGGCTGTACTGAAGCGCTCGTGCTGAAAGCGCCTCTCTTCACGTGATCAGTGAAATCTGACTATGTGTCGAGGCTCTGCAGCGTGCGCTGTATGAAGCAGACGCTTTGGAGCAGCGCAGACCATGCACTCGCACCACGTCAAATTTTTACTCACACACTCTCAAGAATGGTCGCAGTCTAGAGCCATGCTTGTGAATTTAATGAACATCCTTGGAAGTGACTTTAGCACACATTGTTTCAATTGTTCACTCATAGTCTAATCTAGTTAGAAGAGCTGTCAGCTCATTATTAACCTACTGACCTCGAGGATATCTGTGTGTGATTGTGTGCAGTTGTGCCTGTCAGCCATCTTTGACCTTATTCATTCCTCCTGTTCTTTCATATCTCCTCTATTAACCCAAAAGGCATCGTCCAGACGGGCCGTCAGTGGCCCACCTAGTCTGCTCATTGTCTGACCTGGCCTCCCCTCCGGTGCATTTGTCACTGCCATCATTGGCTTTCATGGTTCTCCATCTCTCTCTCCGTCATCCCTCCATCTCTATGGCCTCTGATGAGTCTGAGAAGGTGGGCATGATAGACTGAATGTGGGAGTGCTGAGGGTATTAAGGGGGATTTGGGGGATTGAGGGTCTTTTGCTATTGAGGTGCATTAGACATGGTCGGCGATGAAGTGTCTGCCGCACAGCGTCACGCTCCCGGAGCCAAGAATAAGAGCAACAGGGAATTCCACTGAAAACTCGATGCATTTCCAAAGAATTCAAATACGCACCATTCATAACATTCTACACATCCCCCTCGCCTTGCTGTGAGTTTTTCCTTATTAACTGGATTTTGAGAGTATTGTATAAATGTGTGAAGCTGAAGAGAGCAATTTCGTCTCCAATAGTAGTGTAATTTAGTGGAACCGTAAAAACAAGTACAGTTTTCAAAAGGGTTTCGTAAACAGCCCCCTGTCTGCTATTGGTGAGACACACTGATAGCCCGCCCCCAAGTCATGACATTGGTTTAGCCAGTGTTGCCATTTAGGATGGGGAGTTGATATTGTTTTGGGGTTAAAACAGTGAGGGGAAAAAATTATTTGATCCCCTGCTGATTTTGTATGTTTGCCCACTGACAAAGAAATGATCAGTCTATAATTCTAATGGTAGGTTTATTTGAACAGAGAGAGACAGAATAACAAAAAGAAAAATCCAGAAATATGCATTTTAAAAAATTATAATTTGATTTGCATATTAATGAGTGAAATAAGTATTTGACCCCTTTGCAAAAGATGACTTAGTACTCGGTGGCAAACCCCTTGTTGGCAATCACAGAGGCCAGACGTTTCTTGTAGTTGGACACCAGGTTTACACACATCTCAGGGAATTGTCCCACTCCTCTTTGCAGATCCTCTTCAAGTCATTAAGGTTTCGAGGCTGAAGTTTGTCAACTCGAACCTTCAGCTCCCTCCTCAGATATTCTATGTGATGAAGGTCTGGAGACTGGCTGGACCACTCCAGAACCTTGATGTGCTTCTTCTGGACCCACTCCTTTGTTGCCTTGGCCGTGTGTTTTGGTCATTGTCGTGCTGAAATACCCATCCACGACCCATTCTCAATGCCCTGGCTGGCTTCAATGCCCTGGCCTGATGGTACGTGGCCCCGTCCATCGTCCCTGTGATGCGGTGCAGTTGTCCTGTCCCCTTAGCAGAAAAACACCCCCAAAGCATAATGTATCCACCTCCATGTTTGACGGTGGGGATGTGTTCTTGGGGTCATTGGCAGCATTCCTCGTCCTCCAAACACGGCGAGTTGAGTTGATGCCAAGAGCTGGATTTTGGTCTCATCTGACCACAACACTTTCACCCATCTCTCCTCTGAATCACTGGCAAACTTCAGACGGGCCGTACATGTGCTTTCTTGAGCAGGGGGACCTTGCGGGCGCTGCAGGATTTCAGTCTTTCACGGCGTAGTGTATTATCAATGGTTTTTCTTGGTGACTATGGTCACTATGGTCAGGGCTCATGCCCTGAGATCATTGATAAGATCCTCCCGTGTAGTTCTGGGCTGATTCTTCACCGTTCTCAGGATCACTGAAACTCCTCGAGGTGAGATCTTGCGTGGAGCCCCAGTCCGAGGGAGATTGACAGTTATTTAGTGTTTCTTCCATTTGCGAATAATCGCACCAACTGTTGTCACCTTCTCACCAAGCTGCTTGGCGATGGTCTTGTAGCCCATTCCAGCCTTGTGTAGGTCTACAATCTCGTCCCTGACATCCTTGGACAGCTCTTTGGTCTTGGTCATGGTGGAGAGTTTGTAATCTGATTGATTGATTGTTTCTGTGGACATGTGTCTTTCATACAGGTAACTCTCTCTTTAGAGAGTGCTCTAATCTCAGCTCCTTACTGTATATAAAACACCTGCGAGCCAGAAATCTCGCCTATTGATGGGGGATCTAATACTTATTTCACTCATTAACATGCAAATCAATTTATTACTTTTTTGAATGTTTTATTTTATTTTATTCTGTCTCTCTCTGTTCAAATAAACCTACATTAAAATTATAGACTGGTCTTTTCTATGTCAGTGGGCAAATGTACAAAATCAGCAGAGGATCATTTGATTTGTTTTTTTTCTTTTTAATAAAATAATAGTTTAGAATAAAAGCTGTTTGAATTTTTTAAATAAAATAAATAAATGATGCTTTCAGCTCATTATCAATAGCTATGATAATTTTTAAGCTTTTATTTTTACTTTTCAGTTTTAATTTTAATTTCCGTTTAGGGTTTGGTAATATTTTATGTGCTTTTATCATTTTTATTATTTTCTTTATAAATTTGTATAATTTTTTTTTTTTTCTCAGTTTTAGTAATTGTAGTACTTACACTCATTTCAGGTCATTTCAATGCAACTTCATTTAAAATGTATATTTTATTTCAATTTTAGCTTCATTTAAATTCCTGAAAATGATTTGCACATATCACTTGTTGAAAAACGAATGTGAAAAATTGTAACATTCGATATGGTGACTATAGAAATGCCAAAAGGCCAATAGTTATTTTGAATGGCATCAGCGGTTATTTATAATCTTGACAGTATAATCTCATAATCGTATTTATAATCTTGTTTTGAAGTTGTTAGGATTTCTGTTTTTAAGTAGTTTTTCTAAATGAAAAATAGCTGTTTGGGGGTGTTTCTAAGATGACCCGAGTGAACCGACTTGACTTTGTTATTAAAGTATATGAGTATTTTCGATTGATACTATCATATGTTATCAAGTTTAAGTGAATCGGTACAAAAATGTGTGAAAAGTTGGACTAGATACAGATCCAGGACATCAGACCACCTCTCTGGCCAGTGTTTTGGTGTTTGTGTTTGCGTTAAAAACAAGACAGATGCTGCAGTGGTTTCTCTAAGACGCGTCAGGAAGTTTATGTTTAAGTGTGATTGAGTATGTGTTTGTGTTTACTCGAGGACTAACAGGGAGGTTTGTGTTGAAGTAAAGCTGTGTGTATGTATATATTCTGGGCTTATGTAAGTGTTTACACGTTGGGTTTGCCTTAGCCTCATGCGCTGTCAAACACCTAATGGAAAATGAATGGGGGAAGCGTTTTAAGCTTTAGGAAGGTCATTACAGAGAGCTATTGATTCCCACGACAGGCTGAAAATATATCAAACCCCTTCTTCAGCTTATAATTAAACTTTTAATGATCTGATGGCTCATCGTCCGCAGGCTGACAATTACAGCAAAATCAATGTTGTGTTTTAGAATAACATTATGTTGAACCGCTGCAGGTCTTGGAAGAGGTCCAGTCGTTTACTCTGATGAGAGATGGAGGTTAGTTAATTAGATAAACTTACACCATCATCCTTAACCAGTAGGAGAAGATGAAGCCGTCTCTCTGCGTTCTGTTCATCTGTACGTTTAACTCACTTGTTATCTGTTTTCTTTCTGTTCTTCCAGTTCTTGGTTTATTTTGTTTATCTGTATTTTCATCATTAAACAATGCCAAAACGTTTTACTTTTTACAATTTTACTCGCAATTTGGAAAATGTATTTGGTTGTTTTTCCCCCATACGATTACAATGAGGCTTGAAGCTTTCAGAAAGCTGTATTCCAAGGTTTTTTATTTTAATAACATGAGTATTTAATAGAGTGCATTAATGCCGCTTACTTTTTCCGTGATGGGTTCCAGAAGTCTTTGTCCATAATTTTTCCATTGGGATTTAATCCATAGTGTTATAGCCATGAACTAAACCAAACAGGTGAATCACACATGACAAACTTTTATTAGAGCAAAAAAAGTATTTTAAAATCACGCAATAAGACAAGATTGATGGCTTTGGGGAAAGAATACAATCCCATGAAGCATTGTGATTGACATAATCAAATGAAAATGAATGGGTAAATGTAAAACTATTCAATTAAAGTTGTTGATCATGTCTAAATAGCAATATATAAAAATGTATTGCAAAATATGCATATGAAATTTGTGAGTATTTTGAAGAGTGTAGGGAAACGTACTCGATTATGTCATTTGTGGCAAGTCTCGCAAGTCTTTTGTCACAGTTTGGTTGCCGTACCTTGATTGTTTGAAATTGTCTTTACAGCATCATGGGTATTGTAGTTTTTCACTCCAACTGCAAAACTTGATTGCTTAAAAAAATAAGTGTGATGGCCAGTTTAATCGATTAACCTTGTAGCTCACAACAAGTCTGCCTAAGATTTTAAAAGTTATCGTTAAAAAAATGAAGTTTTCGCTTCCTGAACCTGAATGTTGCTCTTTTCTTCAACAGTCATCGTTCCCGAGTACATTAGTGGTTGTTGCAGTAATCATGACAGATTGCGTTGCCCGGGTCGGACCGCTGTCCTTTTCTGGACTTGTTTCTCCTCCTCCTCTCTCTG
>JAPDDM010000211.1:0-149210 GCA_027474115.1 Schizopygopsis malacanthus
ATGTCAGTGCTATGAAACCAAGCATCACTGCTAACCAAAGCTCAAGTGTGTTAAGAGATATAAAACTATATCTCATAACCACCATGTGTCTGCAGTAATTAATTTAAATCAATCATCTGTGAGAGAGAGCACATGTAATTATTGATAATACAGCACATTTAGTTGGACATTGGAAATGTCCTTTATTGGCATTGATGGTTTCATAAAGAAAATTTATGAAACCTCTATGAAAGGTTATTTTATATTGGAAAAAAAATAATTTTGACATTCTTGCCACTAAGAAGAAATGGTTCTTTTAAGAACTGTTCACTGAAGTGTTCTTTCACAATTGGTTATTTTATGAGGTCTTTCTTTCTTTCAGTTTTAGAGCTCTCAGTTTGAGTAGTTTTTTGTCCTTTTGAGAAAATAATTTTCAGTAGAGAGGGGAGTTATTGCATTTATGGAAAAAAATTACAGAAGATCAATAATAATAATAGTGAGTAAAGAAAAGACTGAAGTAATAATCTATGTTTTATTTACAATATTGAAAAAATGTTTTTACAGTACAAACTCATCTGACTGATTTCAGGGTTTTTGTACAGTGTTTCTGGGCTTTCTGTCACTGTGGGCCTCAGAGCGCAGTAATACACAGCAGAGTCTGTCACTTCAGCAGAAGACATTGTAAGATTCACTTGTTTCTTCTCTTTTGAGTCTTTTGCTGACAGACGAAGAGAAGGCTCAGATGCCTCTGAATTTTATTTACAAGTATCAGGAACTCTGGTCTAGATCCCAATATTGCCGATAACATTGAAGATTGTTTACAAAAACCGCTGTAGTTACAGGACAGTGTCACGTTGTCGCCTCTGAAATATGCCTTTCAGGAGACAATGGCTGTATTGTGTCAGCAAAGGAATGTCCTGTATGGACAAATGCAACTGTTAATGCAACTATTAATTAAATGAAAAATATAGGTAAGCACCTTGTGCACACATTTATATACAATAAAGCACATGAAAAATAAAATTGTAAACAAGAATAAAACCATACATTAAATGATTTACCTATGAGTAATGTCAGTGGTATCCAACAAACGAAACATGATGTTTTTGATGAAGAGCGATTGTAAATCTATCAAAGCAGGAGGACTCTAAATGAATCCGCCTTTCAAACATTCAACTTTGTGAATTTACTCCTCCCTCTGACTGAGGATTTATCTTGTCTGATGGGTTGTCCTTTTCTTAAAATCAAAGACCTAACATTGTTTCATTAGATTTGGAAAAATAAGAACAGTTGCATCATTGATCTATTGTGCTTGATTGAAAGCTGGTGAGTCACTATGTTTGTGTTAATGCAAGATGTGTTTATGTATTAAGTTTTGTGTACAGAGCAGGTGGGTTTCTGTCACTGTGGGCACCAGGGCACAGTAATATACAGCAGAGTCTTTGACTTCAGTTGAGGAGATCTCCAGTTCCGCTTCTGTGATTTCTTTTTTAGCCTGCGCTTTGAGACGTAAAGTGGGTTCGGAAGAAACACCAGACTCTGCATTAAACATAAGGTACTCTGGTCTGGATCCGGGATATTGGCGGTACACTGAAAGCTGGGCCCAATGCCACTGTATTTACAAGAGATAACAGCACTTTGTCCAACTGAAACATGCTGTTCTGGTAAGAGAGATTCTATTGTATTTGCATCAACGCTCTCTGTAAAAGGAGAGAATAGAATTTATTTTAAAGTAATTTTTGAAATAACGGTCAAATCTAACTGATGCAGAAGAGAGTTACTGTAACACGTTCAGTCGACTGGTACTGATGTTAATGCAACAATAAGCATTAAACTATTACTTACCCGTAAGCAGTGAAAATACAACGAAGACAACGGTAAACATGGTCACTGTTTAGTAGTCTGAAAGCTTGAAGTGTCAAACTCAACCTTGAGTCAGACACATTTAGCTTGAGCTGCTGTTTAACATCAGGCTGCAGAGCTCCACCCTGTGGCAGCAACAAATATCTTTGTGTTGGGGATTCAGTATGTTATATCTTATATTCATGTTATATTCATACATACATTACATTTTCTGAAATGAAAGAACTAGCTTATCAGGAATCTTTATTGATTTAGAGTAATTTAGAAAGATCTTCAGAGACAGAATAAATGCTGGATTAGAGTTTAATTCTGTACTACATTGAAGAGCACCATCCTGTGGGTCAAACTTGAATGACTGCTTCAAACTTTTCAGCTTCTTGATGCAGTGAGGTCCAAAAGTCAGGAAAAAAATAAATTGATTAAAATCAGGTATTTCCTTTAAAAGGAAATAAATTCTGCAAAACTTAGCTCTGATGGGTCAATTCAGTGCTGCTGTTGAGCTGCTGGAATACAGACTGTAACACTTCTACATAAACCATTTGAATGGTTGCAGGAGAAGTGTTGTTCAGATATATGTTAAGTGAGCATCATATATCAGGTTTTTGTACAGTGTTGAAGTTTTCTGTTACTGTGGGCACCTGTTACTATAGTATATCGCAGAAGCTGCCATCTCAGTTTTGGAGATCTCCAGGTGCACTTGTATTTTGTCCTTTTGGGCTTCAGCAACATGAAAGTTTCCAAGATAAATTCAGGGGCAGTGTTGAGATATTGTTTGTACCACTGGCAACTTCTTATATCTTTTTATATTATTTATACATTGTTTATGGAATGTTTACTGAAACATTTCAGTTGGAGGTTCATCTAAGATGTTTAAGAGAACATTGACAAGAAACATGCCTGTAATGTGTGCAAAATAATCAAATAGAACTGTTCTGTTCACATAGCCAAGAAAAAAATTAAATTATTAAAAACCTGCATTTTGAACATTCAAAGAACAATTTTTCAAAAGGTTTTTATAACGTAATGGAAATGTCTGCAGAATGTTCTTAGAACATATTTTTGTTAGCTGGGATTTTTCTGCTCATTTAAGCTCTTCTTTTAGCTTCAAAACAAAACACTACTTTTATATACTACACAGATTTTTGATCTAGTTTTTGTCTAGTGTTTAAGTTAATTGTATTGAAAGACAAATACCTTTCTGAACAAAAATATGGGTTCATGTAAAATTAATGTAATGTACATTTTTTAAATAATTTGTACCTGTTAATAACCATGAATATGAATTCATTTTCATGAATTAAAAGAAACTTTCTTTCTTTCTTTTTCTTTCTTTCTTTCTTTTCTTTCTTTCTTTCTTTCTTTCTTTTCTTTCTTTTCTTCTTTCTTTCTTTCTTTCTTTCTTTTTCTTCTTTCTTCATGAGACTCTAATCTTCCTCTCAGGTTTTTGTACAGCGTTGAAGGGTTTCCTGTTACTGTGGGCACCAGGGCACAGTAGTATATTGCAGAATCTGCCGCTTCAGTTTTGGAGATCTCAGGTTCAGTTGTTTTTTGTCTTTTTGTGCTTCAGCAACATAACGGTCCTTCTGCTCTGGACCCAAACTTTCCAAAGCTTGCAAGAGAAATTCAGGGGCAGCGTTGGATACTGTCTGTACCACTGCAAACTTCTTATGTTACTTCCACTGTAGCTGCATGAAAGAGTCGCTTTTCCTCCTTCGAAAGCATGATTTTTAGTAGAAAGGGGTGTTATTGTATCCGCAGAAACACTCTCTGGGGAAAAAAATCACAACGGAAAAATAGTAATATTAGTGCACCTTATAATTGTATCTTCACTAATATACTTTTATAGACATATATAGATATATTAACAAATATAAATATCAAATGGAAATACCTGTAAGAAGTGCCAAAATGGCGAGGTAAAACAAAAACATGACTGTTGGAGATCATATACAAAATAAGATTTGGGGAAACAAGGCCTCCCACTGCTGTACCCATTCTCACCAAGCTCCACCCATGAGGATTGTGGGACTCTATGTTGACTCTTAGAAATTAATAGTGGATACAGATATTTCCTACAATAGACATATATTGCCAGTGCAATTTTTTTTTTTAAATATTTGATTAGAAATTGTTCTTATTTATTGGACAACTAAATCATTTATCAACAATTTTAATTTTTGGACAAACGATTGTCATGTAAGATTAATTAATTTAGACAAAAGTAAAATTTATGTGCATGAGTTAATCTCACCCAAATTAATTCATAAACTAATACACTCCACTAGTTTCACCTCCACTTTTGTGAGATCCATTCAGAAACACAAAACTCCCCCCTCTGAGTCAGATCAATGTCTTTAGTACATTATTTCCTTGTTTTAGTATGTTTGAGACAAGGGTCTGTGTATTTACCACAGTAGATATGTATCAACATGTTTTTCTTTTGTAGCTTTTGCTAATAGATGAAAAAAGCACCAGTACTGTCTCTAGATTGACAAATAACAGTCTAATCACAAGAAATACATAATGGAGAAAACTATATTTGCTACTGCAAACTTCCGAGCATTTAGATATTCTCATTTGTTTTTACCCAAAACCGTTTAAACACATTTTAAAATGGCTTGACCTTCTGCTAAGCTTTCTAATTAGATATGTTTTGTGGTCGCAGGATTATGCAAACATATTTTCAGAGCATACAACAATAAAAACACAGTCATATAGAGGTTTTATTTACTATTAGTGTAGTTCATCAGTTTGTTTGTTTAGTTGTTTTCCCCTTCATTTTGTACAGTGTTGATGTGTTTCCTGTCACTGTGGGCTTCAGGGCACAGTAGTACATTGCAGAGTCTGATACTGAAGTAGAGGAGATGTTCAGATCCACACGGGTTTTCTCCTCATTTACTTTAGCAGATACTCCAGGAATTGGAGGGTCAGCTGGCTGCTCAAGGTTGGCTTCAGTAACCAGAAACAGAAACTCAGGTTTAGAGCTGCTGTATTGGCGATACCACAGGAGAGAATCACTGCTGTAGGACCCGCCATAATCGCAGGTCAAAGTAATGGAGTCACCACTAGTAACAAGTTTAAACGAGGAGAGAGGAGTTATTCCTTCTCCACTTGCATCACCTGAAAAAAGCAGAGCATTGCAGTTTATTACTTAAAGTATTAATATCTGATGACATTAGGGCTGTAACGATACGCGATATGAAACCGAAATAGCGACACTCAGATCCACGATCCTGTGTCGCGGTGTGATAAGGGAGAATCGCGACACACCCCGTGACTACCTTTCCAATCATGTGACGCCTGCCTGCGAAAGTTGAGCTAGTTGCACACAGATTTTCCCCTGCGCTGAGCCAGAGCACTTCTCTGCCTCCTTCACGTGCTATCAGAAACATCCTGTTTCCCACTTATGAAGTCGTGACGAGCTCCCTGCATTCAAATTATTTGTTGAATGAATAATGTAATATTCCACTGGTTGATAACCATAAATATTTATGTAAAAAATATTTGTGCTCTTTTTCGTGTTAAATGTGAAGAATGACAGGTTGGATGCCACAGACTTTATTTTTTATTGGCGGATTATACAGGTGTAATTTTCACTTTAACTTCACGCAATGTAACATGATTTTATTATTGTAATCAATACTTTATTCTTAAAATATGACATTAATCTTATTTATTTGAGAAAGATAAACTAATCAAACTGGCGCTGGCCGCTTGGTATTTAAAAAAAACTAAAACTTGAATTTAACAAACATAAAATGTTCCAATCATATTTCTGAATCAAATTAATAAAGAAACGAAACGAATTAATGACCACTTTGCTATTAAAAACCAAACGGAACTAATGGCCGCAAAAGCAGATTTATAATGTTGGGGAGAGATAGAGAAAGACACGGGCTCTGGTCGGACTCGGGCGGCGAATTCTGATAAACTGCAGGGATCTATATTCATTCCCTAGTTCAATTAAAAGTTCCCCGGACTAATTGTGAACAGATTGCTCTCCCGTCTTCTTCCCGAGCATGTGAACATGTTCATTTAATATATCAAATAAGTTATTGTTATAAAGACAGACGTTAAAATAATGTTCACATAATAAGCGCCGTCATTCAGGCTGTTCACAAGAGAGGTCTGCCTCCCTTTCGGGTTTCGGGCCGCGTTCATATTTAATGGATAGCTTCGGGCTCGAGTTTGTAGCTAAACCAAAACTATATGCAGGCTACGCTGCTTTCATAGACGCACGCGCACACACATTATTGCACAGATATCAGAGATCGCGCAGCGCAGCGCACAAACTGCACGGGAACTTTTTCTTAGTAAAATAGCTTCGATAGGCTACTGACTCGCAACATTATATTTCTCTGCAATGAGGAGGTAAAATCGTTTTTTAAAGTAACTAAGCCTCATTGCTTGTAGAGAGAGACGCGCAGATGCAGGTGCACATGTAGGCTACGCGCAACTTTCATACCTCTCTCTCTAACTCTCGCTAATTCAAATAAATGATTTGCTCATCAATAACCTATATGAAATATGTTATTGTTATGACAGACGATAAAATTAATGTTCACATAATAAGTGCCGTCATTCAGGTTGTTCAAAATATGTTTTAGCGCGTAATGTTTTAAGAATGATATTCTGTTTAGCGTAATATGTTTTAAGCCTAATATTAATTAATTAATTAATCAAACGGTTACGTCTTTTTTATGAATGTTCATGCTCATTTTTAAAATATAAATGTCCTAACCTTATGAGCAGTTGATAATCGACGGACTGTTCTGTTAATAAATGCCTCATTCGGTTATGTTATATTAATATGTTTCAGCAATGACCATTAATTGTCTCAGGTTAAGATAGACTTTTCTCTAATTAATAAAACTGTTATCTTACAGATTAAAAGCCTGAATGGTTTCTCTCCTTCTCTCTCTCTGTGTATGTGTGTGTGCGTGGGTGGGTGGGTACATGCACGCGAGGGGTGCGATTTTTGAATAGTAATCTAATAATACCCAGCGATTATCGAATATTACTTTTGCTTAAAATGCACATCCCTACTACTTATATTGTTAATAATTTGCATAGTTAATCTTGTTATTTGGTGTTCAGTTTATAAAGATTTTTAAAATGTTATTTAATAAAAAATATTGTTTTAAAAATCTTTCTTTTTTTTTCTCCCACCCCCCACGAAAAAATCGTGATACGAACCGAATCGTGGGTCAAAAATCGTGATACGAACCGAATCGTGGGTTTGGTGTATCGTTACAGCCCTAGATGACATATATTTGGAAGGTTTACTTAATGTCTGTATACTGAATGTCACCTATCTTACCTGAAAAGAGAAGAATGAACCAGAGACTGCATAGAAACATCATGGATAATCACAAACAGCTCAAACTCTATAACTCACAGACTGACTGATTTTGTGCACATTTCCTTTTTTTGAACTGTTACACCTACTGAAGATTTAAATCTTCTGTAATCCGAGTGAATACTGCCATCTGCTGTACATTTTATGCTATACATGTACTGATTACTAATTCGTTTGTTTTACTAATTACAGTAGCTATTGAGGGACTAGTAGTCTGACTGATGTAGAAGGTATATTTGATTTTAGATACTGTTGGTTTTATGCAGTTTATGTCAGTGCTATGAAACCCAAGCATCACTGCTGACAAAACTACAGTGTGTTATGAGATATCTTTCTTCATGCACTCTTCATCCTCTCAGGTTTTTGTACGGTGCTAAAGGGTTTCCTGTTACTGTGGGCACCAGGGCACAGTAGTATACGGCAGAATCTGCCGCTTCAGTTTTGGAGATCTCCAGGTTTAGATGTGTTTTGTCTTTTTGTGCTTCAGCAACATAACGGTCCTTCTGCTCTGGTCCCAAACTTTCAAAAGCTTGCAAGAGAAATTCAGGGGCAGTGTTGGGATACTGTCTGTACCACTGCAAACTTCTTATGTTACTTCCACTGTAGCTGCATGAAAGAGTCACTTTTCCTCCTTCGAAAGCATGATTTTCAGTAGAGAGGGGTGTAATTTCATTGGCAAATGCACTCTCTGGGAAAATGTAATCAGAAGATCAATAATAATAATAGTGTACCTTCAGTAATTGTAGCAAATATAGATTACTTAACACACGTAAATATAAAATTGACATACCTGTTAGAAGTGCCAAAACGTTAAGGTAAAACAAAATCATTATGAATGTTGGAGATCAAATGCGAAATGAGATTTGGGGAAACACAGGACTGTCTTCTGCTGAACCCATTCTCATCAAGCCCCACCCAAAGGATTGTGGGATCCTCTGTTGATTCTTAGAAATGATTAGTGATATTTCTCACAGAAAACAGAAATCTGAGAAAAAAAAGTCTAATTTCTTTATTTTTTTATAAAGAATTAATTTAAAATGTATTTAAAATGTATTTTATTTTATATGCATGTTTCATATGACTATATGTATACTAACAAATATACAAATCAAATTTAAATACTTGTAAGAAAGGCAAAAACAATGAGGTGAAACCAAATCATTATTGGGTTGAGATCATATACAAAATGAGATTTGTGGAAACACAGGATGGCTCCTGCTGTTCTTGTTCTTATAAAGCCCTACCAAAAGATTGCAGGACCCTACAGTATGTTGATTCTTAGAAATGTGTTGTGAATACAGATATTTCCCACAACAGAAGTATGAGGAAATTGTCTGTCATTGTAGCATGTAATTAAAAAAATCCTATGATTTTTTTTAAAGTGTATTATGCATTTAATTTTCTTATATTTACAGTTGATTACAAACAACTGATTAAAAATAACAAGTAAAGTCATCCACATAATCTTAAATATATTGTAAGGGCTTCTGTAAACGGTGGAGTGTGTAAACGCACTACCTGTTTGTTTGTAAAAGAGAGTTGTCATTGATATAATTTATTAGCTCTTAATTTGTTAAATGTAAGATTTTAGGGTCAAGAGAATATTCATCTCCAAAAGATAAGAGGAAAATGTTTTAACTGTGACATAAAAGGCCTTCATTCTAAAGTATATGTTTATAAGTATGTTTTTGTATAGGAACCTCTAAGTTTCCTGTGACTGTGGTCACAGTGCTCAGTAGTACACAGCCGAATGTTTCCAAGTAACGTATAAAAACGTGAGATTCACTTGTTGGAGGTCTTTGCCGAAGTGTGGTAAATGGTTGGAGTTGCCCCTGCTAAATGTCCATGTTGATAGTTTCTAATAAAGAACTCAGGTTTTGATCTGGCGTATTATTTGTGCCACTTCACACCTAGCACGCTTTCAGTGAATATTTTGTAACTACAAGATAGGGTTGCATTTCCATCGACAACAGCGCTTGTAATAGGTGATAGTGGGAAAATGGCATTTGCCTCTGTTACCTAACAAAATAATAAAAAACTTGGTTAGGAAAGCAGCTTGATGGGAGTAATAAAATACATTACATTTAATAAGATTTCTATTCAATTCAAAATTATGTATATTAATTCAGAGGAATTCAGAATATGTTTGCATGAGTTAATCTCACCCAGATGAATCCATTAACTAACAAGTGTGAAGATAAACATAATGGTTGATGTATTGGATGCCAAAATCAAGATGACTGTTTTAGCTCCACTTTTGTAAGATCCATTCAGAAACACAAAGCTCCCCCCTCAGAGTCAGATCAATGTCTTTAGTACAATATTACCTTGTCCTAGCATCTCTGGGACCCAGGGTCCGTGTCTTTAGTAGATATTTATCAATGTTTTTATTTTATAACTTTTGCTAATAGATGAAAGAAGTATCAGTATCCCCACTAGATTTACAAAAAACAGTCTAATCACAAGCAATACATGATCCAAGAAATCTATATGTTTGCTACAGCTAACTTTAGAGCATTTAGACATGCACATGTATATTTATCTGAAACCCACAATTTAAAACTGCTTGACCTTCTGCTAAGCTTTGCTGTTATGCACATTTTGTGGTTGCAAGCTGCAGCATTATGTAAATATTTTTAAAGCATCATAAAATTACGACACAGTCATATAGAGGTTTAATTCACTATTTAGTCTAGTTCCTCAGGATGTTTGTTTAGTTTTTTCCCCCTAAATTTCAAATCAAATGTTACACCAACTGATGATTGGAATCAGTAATATTCTGTAATCTGAGTGAATACTGCCATCTGCTGTACAATGCCACCATGTGTCTGCAGTAATTCATTTGAATCAATCATCTGCGAGAGAGAACAATCTAATTATTGATAATACAGCATATTTAGTTGGACATTTGAGAGGTCCTTTATTGGCATTGATGGTTTCATAAAGAACATTTAAAATCTATGAAACCTTTCCATATCCAGAAGGATCTTTATATTGGAAAATGTTTATTTTAACATTCTTGCCACTAAGAAGAAATGGTTCTTTTAAGAACTGTTCACTGAAAGGTTCTTTCACAAATAGTTATTTTATGAGGTCTTTCTTTCTTTCTTTCTTCCTTCATTCATGCACTCTTCATCCTCTCAGGTTTTTGTACGGTGCTAAAGGGTTTCCTGTTACTGTGGGCACCAGGGCACAGTAGTATACGGCAGAATCTGCCGCTTCAGTTTTGGAGATCTCCAGGTTCAGATGTTTTTTGTCTTTTTGTGCTTCAGCAACATAACGGTCCTTCTGCTGTGGACCCAAACTTTCTAAAGCTTGCAAGAGAAATTCAGGGGCAGTGTTGGGATACTGTCTGTACCACTGCCAACTCTGTATGTTACTTCCACTGTAGCTGCATGAAAGAGTCACTTTTCCTCCTTCTAAAGCATGATTTTCAGTAGAGAGGGGTGTTATTTCATTAGCAGAAACACTTTCTGGAGAAATATAAACAGAATATCAATATTAAAAGTGCACCTTCAGTAATTGTATCTGTTCGTTAATATATTTTTACAGGGGTAGATAGTCTCCTAGCAAATATAGATATATTAACAAATGTAAATATCAAATTTGCATACCTGTTAGAAGTGCCAAAACGTTAAGGTAAAACAACATCATTATGACTCGGGGAGATCATCTGCAAAATGAGATTAGGAGAAACAAAGCACTGCCTTCTGCTGAACCCATTCTCATCAAGCTCCACCCAAAGGATTGTGCAACCCTCTGTTGATTCTTATAGGGTTATTAGTGATATTTCTCATACCAGAAATCTGAGGAAATTGTCTGTCATTTCGTATATATATATATATATGATTAGATTTTTTTTAAATATAATACATTGAAACCAACACTTTAAAATGAACAAGTAAAGGGATCAACATAAAATCAGTCTTAAATGTATCATAATTATCAGTCCTCTGTCCTGTGTGTCATGTGTTCCCGCCGTCTATATATGGTTTGTTTCCTGTCCTTGTTTAATGTGATTATTAGTTAAGTCTGTTCCAGCTGTGTTTGTCTCATTATCCTGTGTATTTAAGTTCCTGGCTGTTCAGTTTTGTGTCATCTGGTCTACTCCTTACTCACCGGTGTTCCCGTCTGTGTCAGCCGTTCCTTGTCCTGCCCAGCCTTGTTTGTCCACATTAAAGATTATTGTTTGAGTTTACTCCTCCTCTGCTTGTTCCTGTTTCCTCCTTGCGTGTGCACAGTGACAATAAGGGCATTGGTCAATTGAGGAGAATTGGTTTGTTACCTGCTTAGTTTTTTTGTTTATCATTTATCAGCAGTTTAAATTGTTACAGTATTGGGACAATAATTTGATCTTATACATTGTCTGTACCACTGCGCATTCAGCACTCTTCAAGTGAAGCCTTTGTAACTACAGGATATGGTTACATTTCCTCCAACAACAGTGCTCATAATCGGTGATAGTGGGAAAATTGCATTTGCCTCTGAGTCACCTAACACAATTTTTTTTTTATAATAAATAACTTGGTTATGAAACAACAGAAGTAATGTAAAAGTACATTTAAAAATTACATTCAGTTCAGCATAAATTATATTAATTTAGGGGAAAGTAAACATGTATGTGATTAACTTAATTTCACCCAGATGAATCCATAAACCAAGAAGTGTGAAGATAAACATAATGTTTGATATATTGGATCCCAAAATAAAGATGTTTGTTTCATCATATAGGCGCACCTCCATTTTTGTGAGATCACAGAGACACAAAACTCCACCCTCTGAGTCAAATGAATGTCTCTACAGCACTTTCTTGTCTTCTTGTAGTATTTTAGACCAGGGTCTTAATCAACTTGTTTTCTTTTTGTAGATTTTGCTAATAACCTGCCTTTTAGTTACTAAATCATGCTTTTTTTGCATTTGCAAAACACTCTCTAGGAAAATATAAACAACAGAAGAATAACGTTATAAGAACAAGGAATCAATTGACAAAGGAATCACAAGAAATAAGTGTTCATGAAATGTACGCCACTGCAAATTTCATAGCATTTTGATATAATCACATTTGATTTTACCCAAAATCACTTAAGCATGATTTAAAACTGCATGACCTCTGCTGAACGTTGCAGTGGTATATATTTAGTGGTTGGATATTTAGTATAGTTCATGAGGTTGTTCATTAATTTCTTCTTAATTCTGTACAGTGTTGATGTGTTTCCTGTCACTGTGGGCTTCAGGGCACAGTAGTACATTGCAGAGTCTGATACTGAAGTAGAGGAGATGTTCAGATCCACACGGGTTTTCTCCTCATTTACTTTAGCAGACACTCCAGGAATTGGAGGGTCAGCTGGCTGCTGATGGTTGACTTTACTAACCAGAAACAGAAACTCAGGTTTATAGCTGCTGTATTGGCGATACCACAGGAGAGAATCACTGCTGTAGGACCCGTCATAATTGCAGGTCAAAGTAATGGAGTCACCACTAGTAACAAGTTCAGATGAGGAGAGAGGAGTTATTCCTTCTCAAGTCAAGTCAAGTCAAGTTGAGCTTTATTGTCATTCCGCTACATGTGTGGACATATAGTGGGACGAGATGTCGTGCCTCACAGGACCACGGTGCTACATAAATACAGATATACAACACGAAGTAAAACAGTATAAACCTATACACAACTAACCTACTGTCAGCTTTGACTATACATATGCTATATATAAAAGTGGTTACCTATACATAAAATTAAAAAAATAAAATACAAACTGTACAACTGTGCAGATGACTTCAAATACTGTACATGTGCAAAATGAGAGACATTTCAAGCAGCTGGCTGGGGAACAGTGTAAGGTGATTTGTGGTGCATGAGCCAGTAAACATACATACATTACAGTCGTATATTACAATCAGTCTTTTGAGGGATTATGGACACACAATGGTGTGTGAAAGTGTCTAGTGCATGCAGAGGAGAGTGTGTTGCTACAGGTGGCTTGTGCAGGCCCGCTCACCTGAATTGCACAGAAATAAAAGTTTAACAGTTTTTTTCCTGAGATGTGGTAAGGTGTGTGGGGGGGGGGGGTTGTTTGGGGTTTCAGAGAGGGGCGGTGTGATGTGAGTTCAGGGCTCTCACAGCCTGGGGGAAAAAGCTGTTGAGCAGTCTGGCGGAGCGGGCTCTGATACTCTGGTACCGTCTACCTGAGGGTAGGAGCTGGAAGAGACTGTGGGAGGGGTGGGTGGGGTCCTCCACGATACTTTTTGCTTTGCTGGAGCATCGTGTAAGGAAAATATCCAGGATGGAGGGGAGAGGGGCACCTATGATTTTTGCAGCGGTGTTCACTGTCCGCTGGAGGGTCTTGCGGTCTGCTGCACAACAGTTTCCATACCAGACAGTGATGCAGCTGGTCAGCACGCTCTCAATGGTACCCCTGTAGAAGGTGGTGAGGATGGGTGGAGGGAGGCTTGCTCTTTTCAGCCGGCGGAGAAAGTGTAGGCGCTGTTGTGCCTTCTTGGAGATAGACTTGGTGTTGGTAGTCCAGGTGAGGTCCTCTGTGATGTGCACCCCCAGGAATTTAGTGCTGCTGACTCTCTCCACAGTCGAGGTGTCGATGCTCAGTGGGGGGTGGTCAACGGGTTTCTCCTGAAGTCCATCACAACCTCCTTTGTCTTCTCCACATTGAGGGACAGGTTGTTTGCGCCACACCATTCAGCCAGCTGTGCCACTTCCTCTCTGTAGTGCGTTTCATCATTGTTGCTGATGAGACCTACCACTGATGTGTCATCGGCAAACTTGATGATGTGGTTGGAGCTGAACTTGGCAGTGCAGTCGTGGGTCAGCAGCGTGAAGAGCAGCGGGCTGAGCACACAGCCCTGTGGGGCCCCTGTGCTCAGTGTGGTAGTGCTCGAGGTGTTGTGGCCGACCCGAACTGACTGAGGTCTTCCGGTTAAAAAGTCCAGGATCCAATTGCAAAGGGAATTGTTGAGGCCCAGCAGGCTTAATTTATTGATGAGCTGTTGTGGGATTATTGTGTTGAATGCTGAGCTGAAGTCGATAAACTTTCTCTCACATTCACTTTTCTCCACTTGCATCACCTGAAAAAATTAGAGCATTGCAGTTTAATACTCATTCATCACACATTATTAATGTGACTTTTGATGACTTTTTTGAATGGTTACTTAAAGGATTCCATACAAATGTCACATATCTTACCTGAAAAGAGAAGAATGAACCAGAGATTGCATATAAACATCATGGATCATCACAAGCAGCTCAAACTTTATAACTCACAGACTGTTTATGTGCACATTACCTTTATGTTGTTACACCAAGCGATGAGTCAAATCTTCTGTAATCTGAGTAAACACTGCCTTCTTCTGTACATTTTTTTGTTATTGCTCTACTAATTACTTACCAATTGCAGTATCTAATTATGGAGTAGTTAGTAAACAAGTAGACAGAATATTTTATTTTAGATTCTGTTAATTTTATACCAGTCATTTTGAGTCTATACAGGATGAAACCTAAACAGCATTACAGTTAAGGCTACAATGTTTTATGAAACATAAGACTGGAAATAATGCCACCATGTGGCTGCAATAATGAATGTAAATCAATCCCTTGTGAGGGTAAGGTTATCATTCATAGCATATTTTGTTGGCCTTTTCGAGTATCTTGGGGTTTTTGAATATGTTTGGGTTACACTGAACCACCAAATACACAATTGTATCCTCTGTTATTGCAACAGAACCTTTAGAAATTGAAGGATATTATTTTTATTATGTAAAATACACAAAAGGGTAGTTGACGGAATGCTAGGAATTTTACACATCTAGTAATAGAATTATTATGCATGCCGTGTTTATGACTATATTAACTGGGATAATTTGAATATTTGTACTTGTAAAAGTAATTTCACCACAGGACTGTTTAAAATAAACTAGTAAGGTCAATAATGGTGATTTAAATTGGCAAAAGAATTAAAGAAAATGGTGATCCGTCAAAGTACATATGATTTTAACCTAAAATCTTGCCCAAAAACTCATTAATTTTAAATTTCATTTGATCATATTTGTGTTGAAATATCCATTATTTTTACATTCTTTGTTGCTAATTCGAAAATAAATGTCTTATTTGTGAAAGATCTTAAGCATTTTGTTTGTGTTTCGATTACTTGATTAATCTGCAAGCAGTAAACATGAGGCTATGACAAAAGAATGGAGATTCAGATGTTTTTTCCCACTTCACAGAGGTTTTTGTACAGTGTTAATGTGTTTCCTGTCACTGTGGGCTCCAGGGCGCAGTAATACAGCGCTGAGTCTAACACAGCAGCAGAGGAGATCTCCAGATCCACTTGCTTGTCTTTCATATTCATTTTTCCATCCATTCCAGGGATACGGGGATCTGCATATGTTACAATTTTTGTGGATGCCTCCGTGACAAGGAGCACAAATTCAGGTTTGGATCCAGGATACTGTCGATACCAATGTAGACTGTTTGCACTTCCCTCATATTTGCATGACAGCATGACCGGCTGCTTTTCAGTGACATGAATGTCGTTCTGCAATGGTCGTATTGACTGTGCAGATGTAGCTGCATAGAATAGAACGCTTTCAGTTAGAAAGAATAACAAGATAAAAACTTTCACAAAATTTAAATCGCATGCAAAGCAAATGATTAAACAATGTTCAATTAACTACTATGAATTGGCATGAAAGCTTGTTAATACAATTAATTACGATTCTATCTTTAAACAAAGCTATATAGTACTGTTCATCACTTACATTCTGGTATTGAAAACACAAGCAGACAGCACAGAAGCATCATCTCGTCACCACAGAACGTGAATGAAAACTGCACACACAGATGTGGATGTTTGTGAGATCCAACCAAAAGCTCCACCCATAGCTTGCAATGTAAACACAAAAACATTCAGAGATATCACATTATGTATCAGATTTAGTTTGAAATATTGTTTATTGCCAAGCTACAATTTTATAACTGAATTCAATTATTCCGAAAATGCCAAGCTTTGCAAATTTATGTACAATTATTTATTATTTGAATGGAATAATTTTTTATTCCATAAATATGGAATATTTATAAAAAAATGAAATATAAGATAAAAATATAATGCATAAGTACATAAAAAATACAATATATTATAAATAGTAAAATATTATACAGTTTGAGTAAAATTAACCAATATCTTTATTTAAGCATATGATCACAGTGAAGGTAAACCAATGCTTTTAGAAAGTTTTAAGGATGTTTAACATTTGACATAATAAGGACTTCCCACAGAGGTTTTTGTACAGTGTGAATGTGTTTCCTGTCACTGTGGGCTCCAGAGCACAGTAATACAGAGCAGAATCTGTGACTACAGCAGAGGAGATCTCCAGATAGACCTGCTTCTCCACCTTGTTCACACTGCCATTCAGTCTTGGGAAAGGGGGTTCTGCGTGTAGTACGCTGTTTGATTCATAAACAATAAGCAGAAATTCAGGTCTGGATCCAGGATATTGCCGATACCAGTGTAAACTACGTGCTTGGCTATCATATTTGCACGACAGAATGGCTGTCTGTCTCTCAGTGGCATGTTCTGTGGTCTGCAATGGTGCTATTGACTGGGCAAAAGATTTATCTGCAAATAGAACGTGAAAAACATCAGGAAAAATACACACAAAAGGATCAGTATAAAGTTATGAAAATCACATTTTGTATCCTGTATTTACATAAATAGTATTTTTTTAAATATATGTTTTTATAAAAAATTTAGTTAAATAAATTAAACCTACTCACCCTATATGGCTAAAATTACAAGTAGGTATAAAAGAAAAGCCATTTTTTCACTGCTAAAGAACAGACTGAAGTCAAATAAGAGATGAATCCCAACACAACATCTTGAAGCTCCACCCACATAATCTCTGTGTGATTGTGATTACATGTGATACACTGTGATTATGATTACATCAAATTTAAAACAAAAGGTATCATGAGGGTACATATTAGTGCCAAAATTATACATAATATAACTTTTAAAAAGGATACTGCCCCAGTAAGGACTTTTGTACCTTTTTATTCTTCATGAGAGTATAGATTTGAAAATCCATTTTGATTAGAAATATGAAGTATTTCATATGAGAAAAGATAGAGTCAGGTATATCTATAAGCATCACATTTGATCACATCAGCAATCTTTATTGAGTAAAGTAAAAGTGATTAGACCACAGATTAGTTCATGATAAATAACAATTTATCAATATTTTTGTATTTAAACTCCAGGACAATCTCTGAAATGCAGTAATGAGAAGAGTCAGAAAAACTTTCATCATTGTGCATCATAAAATATAATAATGCAGTCGATGCACTGACAAAATTAGGACTAAAATGTCTCAAAATGTAGACTGCATACTGGTGAGAGTGGTTTACTAAATTAATATCCTTTAATTCTGGTTATATGTATTTCAGTATTCTGCTTTCTTGAAAACGAGGTCAGTTGTTGCTAAGAAGACAATCATATACGGCAATCGAAACTCATGCCTAATCTTTGGCTCCCAAATGCTGGATCAAAATGCTGAAATATAAACATGCATAATCATCCACTGAGCACAGACACTGAATTCTATTTGAATGTGTTTGATTTTTGTACAGTGTATGTGTGTTTCCTGTCACTGTGGGCTGCAGGGCACAGTAGTACAGAGCAGAATCAGTTAATGCAGTGCCAGTGATCTCCAGATCCACACGAGTTTTCTCCCCATTTAATCTAGCAGATATTCCAGGAATCGGAGGATCGGCTGGTTGCTTAAACGCAGCTTCATTAACTAGAAACAGAAAGTCTGGTCCGGATCTCGGGTACTGACGATACCAATGGAGAGCATCTGTAGCAGCTGATCCATTGGAATTGCAGGACAGGGTGATTGTGTTCCCTTCTGAGAGACAAATTCATTAGGAGAGACTGGTGCTATTCCCTCACTAGACCCATCACCTAGGAGAAACAGAGAAAGATAGATGGAATAATGAATGGAGATGAACAGAACTACAGAAGTAAAGTACTTTACATTATTGTGTGTTCTTAGTAATGTTTATTTGATTAATTGCACGTGTCTTACCTGTTAAGAGGGAGATAAGCCACAGACAAAACAGGAATAGCATTACTGACAAGAAGTGAATGATGAGCAACTATGTCTGAAACCTCTGCATGCCTGAAATAATTGTCTTGGATCTCCTCCCTTGTGCCCTTGAAGAAATGGTTTAGATTCTATTTATTTTTGGTTGAAGTCTGCCTTCTTGTGGATCATTGTAGCCATCACATCACAAGTTTCTATATCCATACATTGGTTTGGAGAAACACATCTCAGTAAAATAGTCATCAAATAGAATCAAAACCAGAGAGGATACTTGGGAATGTTTGAACTTTTGCTTTTTAAGGAACAAGAAAAACATCTGGCTCTAGTTAGTATTACATATCACATCACATTACGGTGCATACGACTCAGTGTATGTTAACACTCAAACTGGAACAGGCGCTGCCTTGTGGCTGTCCTGGGTTTATTTTAAGCAAGTTTATGAAGTTTATTTAATGTTTTGTTCATTTTATATTTTAGTCATTGGGTGTTAGATAGCTGCTTTCACATGCAATTGATTGTTGTGGATATTTCCGCAAACAGTTTGCTTTGTACATTCCGTTCAACAGCATTAAACTGATTCAGCTGAATTTATGCATTTATATGTATTAAACACTTACATTATGGTCTTACTTAAAATATGTTTTTTTTTTCGGAGCTAACTAATGGTTTTGTGTTCACAGCTGCGCATTTCTGAGTTAAAAGTGGATAACTAAATAATGCTGGGCTATGGAGTTTACTCAGAAAAACATAGACATTTTTTGAAATAGTGATTTCATTTCAACACCATTTGTGTATTGCGCGTGGAGTATGGTTGGAGGTTTTTGTACAGTGGTGTTGTGTTTTCTGTCACTGTGGGCCTCAGAGCACAGTAGTACACAGCAGAGTCTGTCACTTCAGCAGAGGAGATGATCAGATCCACTCGCTTATCTTTCATACTCATTTCACCATCCAGTCTAGGAATAGGCGGATTTGCATATGCTACAGTCTTCTTGGATGACTCAAGGACAAGGAGCAGATATTCCAGTCCGGATCCAGGATATTGTCGATACCAAAGTAAACTCTGTACACTGCCATCATATTTGCATGACAGATTGACTGGCTTCCCCTCAGTAACTTGTGTTATGTCCTGCAGTGGTTTTATCGTCTGTGCAAAACACTCATCTGTAAAATGTGCATAGAACTTGTTAATTAAAAATAATGAAAATTGTAAAGTATGACAAAATATAACTACATGCTGTTGAATTATCACAAAAACAGACAGACATTTATATAAACTTTTACTTACCCTGTATTATTGACAGCAGAATCAGAATGCACAGGAACATCATTACTACACTGTAAAAACAAAATGCAAAATGAAGCTGAAATGAAATTAAATTCTTTCTTGAGTCTCTCTCAAAGCTCCACCCACAATCTGAAAAAATCTGCAAAAAGAAGGCACAACCTACTGTATTAAAATTAAAGTTGACAAGACATTAATATGGATAATGTCCATAATTCCCTTTTTTAACAGTGCACACATCTTATTATCTGAGGTTTAAATATTTCTGTGAATTTGGCCAAAAATAAATAAAAAGCAGAGAAAGAATGACAAAAGAATGCGTGATTTTACATGGGTGTGATTACATGTTGTAAAATCATTGCTGAATTTCAAATTTGGAAGTTTACTTGTGTCATATCAGTCGGACGCACTTCTTAAAATATTCTGTATAGTTGTCTTCTACAGTAATGCTCATTTTATCCACAGTTAATTTTTTTATGTTTAATTTTGAAGTGCATGTGTAGCCATTTCTCAAGTGTGTTGAGAAAAACAAATGGATGTATAGCTTTAACGTACATGTCTATTTCAGTTTCCGACAGCTGCAGGTGTTACCACAAACTCATTATGTCCTAATTTGACTGTTACCTATATCAGGTTTGATGATTCCTCTGCACTTCAAAGATGACACTAATACAGACAGAGATGAATATCAGTAGAAATGTGCTGGAAATGAGTTATTTTTGAACATCAAAGCACAGTGACAACCTAAGCTTAGTAAGACAAGGAGATGCATCTTAACAACTTGTTACTTTTATTTTTACAATTAAATTAGTACAGCAACACACACACACACACGCACGCACACACACACGCACGCATGCACGCACACACACACAATCATCTGAACTAATTCAGCACAGTGGTTAGTGTGTTTATAAATAAAATTGTGATATATAAAAACACTTGGGAAATATCTTAGTGTATATTCGCAGTGCTCCACTTGTTAAATACATTTCTCTCTGCTTGATGTTTTCGTACAGTGTAGTTGTGTTTCCTGTGACTGTGGGCCTCAGGGCGCAGTAGTACACAGCAGAGTCTGTCACTGCAGCAGAAGAGATCTCCAGATCCACTCGTTTTGTCTTTTTATTAATTCTTGGAGTTAAGCGCTGTGGCATGTTGTCACTCATCAGCCCACTTTCATAGATGAAGAGGAGGAACTTTGGTGCAGATCTGGGATATTGACGGTACCAGTGGAGATTATCAGGTACTCCACTGTAGTTACATGTGAGTGTAACATTTTTACCTTCTAAAACTTGTTTTTGTGAGTCATGGGATGTTATCATGTTTGTCAGGATGTTACCTGAGAATAATACAATTACAAGAAAAGGACATTAAATCAGACTGTAAAATAAAAATATCACAATCTCTTCATTAATTGAAGTCATTAAAACATTAAAAACTGGAGAAATGATTCAAAACTCACCCGTATGAAGAACCAAAATGAGAAAGACAGGAAGGCACATGTTGGTCGGTGCTCTGACAGAGTGACAGTGTGATTCCACGTTAGAAAACAAGCCAAGTCAAACTAATCTTAGAGCTCCACCTCCTGACACATTGCTGTACCCACTGTGAGAAAAAAACCCAAAACAAACAAACAAAAAACACATTTTACTGTTGCTATTCATATATGACATGAGTTGATGCAGACACTATGGTCAATATGGCTTTGACATGACATGGGATGAGAGTAAACCTTTTAGTGACTAAACACAAGAAATATTCACAGTGTATATAATTAAGAGACATGCAATACAAATTTGTGTAAATAAACAAGGATTAGGGAAGATTTTTTTTTTTAAATATATAAATAAATGCACTTGCATAAAACATTTCTTCACCTATTCAGACTAGTTCTAAAGAGCTAGTCATTGGTCACTTCATTCTGCAGTGAGGATATAGATATTATCTGCATGCATCAACATTTTTTAAATGTTTGCTGGTCTGTCTGAATTTGAAGGATTATGAATAAATATCTCCAACCTGATCTCACTGGAAAACCTTGCAATTTTACAAGGTGGTGATTTTGTATGATTTTATATGATTTGAATCGTATGAAAATGTGTCATTTTTAGAAAAATGTAAGCATGAAAGCCCTTCCCTTGCTCCACCGGTACATTTTATAGTCACTGATGCAAATGAGATTGAGAAATGAGATTAATATGAACTCATCACTAATGCATACGAATTAGCCACTAACTTAAAATTAAGAAAAATAGTTAAGAAAAGTTAAAAGCCATTAGGTTGTTGAAATCTCTGCTTATGTATATGATTTTCATTGTCAAATTTATCTACCCTTTAACCTTTTCTAACCCTTTTCACAAAGAGAGAAATAAACAGTGAAACATTAGTTTTAAGAACATAATTTTGCTCTCTCTTAATAATAATAAACTCTTCTGTAATGATTATTAACCTCATTTAATCTAATAAAATAATGGCAATTACTTTACTTTGATTGGTCAGCCATACAGTACTAAATAATAAATATATTTAATAATAATAATAATAATAATTTTCTGAACAGTATATTTACTGTTAACTGAGCATTGCAGTTTAATACTCATTCATCACACATTATTAATGTGACTTTTGATTGCTTTTTTTGAATGGTTACTTAAAGGATTCCATACAAATGTTACTTATCTTACCTGAAAAGAGAAGAATGAACCAGAGATTGCATATAAACATCATGGATCATCACAAGCAGCTCAAACTTTATAACTCACAGACTGTTTATGTGCACATTACCTTTATGTTGTTACACCAAGCGATGAGTCAAATCTTCTGTAATCTGAGTAAACACTGCCTTCTTCTGTACATTTTTATTGCTCTACTAATTACTTACCAATTGCAGTATCTATTTATGGAGTAGTTAGTAAACAAGTAGACAGAATATTTTATTTTAGATTCTGTTAATTTTATACCAGTCATTTTGAGTCTATACAGGATGAAACCTAAACAGCATTACAGTTAAGGCTACAATGTTTTATGAAACATAAGACTGTAAATAATGCCACCATGTGGCTGCAATAATGAATGTAAATCAATCCCTTGTGAGGGTAAGGTTATCATTCATAGCATATTTTGTTGGCCTTTTCGAGTATCTTGGGTTTTTTGAATATGTTTGGGTTACTACACTGAACCACCAAATACACAATTGTATCCTCTGTTATTGCAACAGAACCTTTAGAAATTGAAGGATATTTTTTTATTATGAAAAATACACAAAAGGGTAGTTGACATGGAATGCTAGGAATTCTACACATCTAGTAATAGAATTATTATGCATGCTGTGTTTATGACTATATTAATAGGGATAATTTGAATATTTGTACTTTTAAAAGTAATTTCACCACAGGACTGTTTAAAATAAACTAGTAAGGTCAATAATGGTGATTTAAATTGCCAAAAGAATTAAAGAAAATGGTGATCCGTCAAAGTATATATGATTTTTAACCTAAAATATAGCCCAAAAACTCATTTATTTTCAAATTTAATTTGATTATATTTGTGTTGAAATATAGATAATTTTACATTCTTTAGTGCTATTTTTTTTTAAATGTCTTATTTGTGAAAGATCTTAAGCATTTTGTTTGTGTTTCGATTACTTGATTAATCTGCAAGCAGTAAACATGAGGCTATGATTCAGATGTTTTTTCCCACTTCACAGAGGTTTTTGTACAGTGTTACTGTGTTTCCTGTCACTGTGGGCTGCAGGGCGCAGTAATACAGCGCTGAGTCTGACACTTCAGCAGAGGAGATCTCCAGATCCACTTGCTTGTCTTTCATATTCATTTTTCCATCCATTCCAGGGATACGGGGATCTGCATATGTTACAAATTTTGTGGATGCCTCCATGACAAGGAGCACAAATTCAGGTTTGGATCCAGGATACTGTCGATACCAATGTAGACTGTTTGCACTTCCCTCATATTTGCATGATAGCATGACCGGCTGCTTTTCAGTGACATGAATGTCGTTCTGCAATGGTCGTATTGACTGTGCAGATGTAGCTGCATAGAATAGAAATCTTTCAGTTAGAAAGAATAACAAGATAAAAACTTTCACAAAATGTAAATCGCATGCAAAGAAAATGATGAAATGATGTTTAATTAACTACTATGAACTGGCATGAAAGCTTGTTAATACAATTAATTACGATTCTATCTTTAAACAAAGCTATATAGTACTGTTCATCACTTACATTCTGGTATTGAAAACACAAGCAGACAGCACAGAAGCATCATCTCGTCACCACAGAACGTGAATGAAAACTGCACACAGATGTGGATGTTTGTGAGATCCACCCAAAAGCTCCACCCATAGCTTGCAATGTATACACGAAAACATTCAGATATCACGTTATGTATCAGATTTAGTTTGAAATATTGTATATTTAACTAAAGAATGATATAAGAATGGGGGAAAACCAGGCTACAATTCTATAACTGAATTCAGTTATTCTGAAAATGCCAAGCTTTGCAAATTTATGTACAATTCCTTTTTATTTGAATGGAAACATTTTTTGATAATATTTTTATTTATTTCATAAAAAAACTGAAATATAAGATAAAAATATAATGCATAAAAACAAAAAAAATACAATATATTATAAATAATAAAATATTATACAGTTTGAGTAAAATTAACCAATATCTTTATTTAAGCATATGATCACAGTGAAGGTAAACCAATGCTTTTAGAAAGTTTTAAGGATGTTTAACATTTGACATAATAAGGACTTCCCACAGAGGTTTTTGTACAGTGTGAATGTGTTTCCTGTCACTGTGGGCTCCAGAGCACAGTAATACAGAGCAGAATCTGTGACTACAGCAGAGGAGATCTCCAGATAGACCTGCTTCTCCACCTTGTTCACACTGCCATTCAGTCTTGGGAAAGGGGGTTCTGCGTGTAGTACGCTGTTTGATTCATAAACAAGAAGCAGAAATTCAGGTCTGGATCCAGGATATTGTCGATACCAGTGTAAACTACGTGCTTGGCTATCATATTTGCACGACAGAATGGCTGTGTGTCTCTCAGTGGCATGTTCTGTGGTCTGCAATGGTGCTATTGACTGGGCAAAAGATTTATCTGCAAATAGAACGTGAAAAACATCAGGAAAAATACACACAAAAGGATCAGTATAAAGTTATGAAAATCACATTTTGTATCCTGTATTTACATAAATAGTATTTTTTGTAAATATATCTTATTATAAAAAAGATCTAAAGTAAATTAAATTAAACCTACTCACCCTGTATGGCTAAAATTACAAGAAGGTATAAAAGAGAAGCCATTTTTTCACTGCTAAAGAACAGACTGAAGTCAAATAAGAGATGAATCCCAACACAACATCTTGAAGCTCCTCCTACATAATCTCTGTGTGATTATGATTACATGTGTGATACACTGTGATTATGATTACATCAAATTTAAAACAAAAGGTATCATGAAGGGACATATTAGTGCCTAAATTATACATAATAGAATTTTAAAAAGGATACTGCCCCAGTAAGGACTTTTGTACCTTTTTATTCTTCATGAGAGTATAGATTTGAAAATCCATTTTGATTAGTAATATAAAGTATTTCATATGAGAAAAGATAGAGTCTGGTATATCTATAAGCATCACATTTGATCTCATCAGCAATCTTTATTGAGTAAAGTAAAAGTGATTAGACCACAGATTAGTTCATGATAAATAACGATTTATCAATATTTTTGTATTTAAACTCCAGGACAATCTCTGAAACGCAGTAATGAGAAGAGTCAGAACAACTTTCATCATTGTGCATCATAACATATAATAATGCAGTCGATGCACTGGCAAAATTAGGACTAAAATGTCTCAAAATCTAGACTGCATACTGGTGAGAGTGGTTTACTAAATTAGTATCCTTTAATTCTGGTTATATGTATTTCAGTATTCTGCTTTCTTGAACACAAGGTCAGTTGTTGCTAAGAAGACAATCATATACGGCAATTGAAACTTATGCCTAATATTTGGCTCCCAAATGCTGGACCAAAATGCTGAAATATAAACATGCATAATCATCCACTGAGCACAGACACTGAATTCTATTTGAATGTGTTTGATTTTTGTACAGTGTATGTGTGTTTCCTGTCACTGTGGGCTGCAGGGCACAGTAGTACAGAGCAGAATCAGTTAATGCAGTGCCAGTGATCTCCAGATCCACACGAGTTTTCTCCCCATTTAATCTAGCAGATATTCCAGGAATCGGAGGATCAGCTGGTTGCTTAAACATAGCTTCATTAACTAGAAACAGGAAGTCTGGTCCGGATCTCGGGTACTGACGATACCAATGGAGAGCATCTGTAGCAGCTGATCCATTGTAATTGCAGGACAGGGTGATTGTGTTCCCTTCTGAGACAGATTCATTAGGAGAGACTGGTGCTATTCCCTCACTAGACCCATCACCTAGGAGAAACAGAGAAAGATAGATGGAATAATGAATAGAGATGAACAGAACTACAGAAGTAAAGTACTTTACATTATTGTGTGTTCTTAGTAATGTTTATTTGATTAATTGCACGTGTCTTACCTGTTAAGAGGGAGATAAGCCACAGACAAAACAGGAATAGCATTACTGACAAGGAGCGAATGAGCAACTATGTCTGAAACCTCTGCTTGCCTGAAATAATTGTCTTGGATCTCCTCCCTTGTGCCCTTGAAGAAATGGTTTAGATTCTATTTATTTTTGGTTGAAGACTGCCTTCTTGTGGATCATTGTAGTCATCACATCACAAGTTTCTATATCCATACATTGGTCTGGAGAAACACATCTCAGTAAAATGGTCATCAAATAGAATCAAAATCAGAGAGGATACTTGGGAATGTTTGAACTTTTGCTTTTTAAGGCACAAGAAAAACATCTGGCTCTAGTTAGTATTACATATCACATCACATTACGGTGCATACGACTCAGTGTACGTTAACACTCAAAACTGGAACAGGCGCTGCCTTGTGGCTGTCCTGGGTTTATTTTAAGCAAGTTTATGAAGTTTATTTAATATTTTGTTCATTTTATATTTTAGTCATTGGGTGTTAGATAGCTGCTTTCACATGCAGCTGATTGTTGTGGATATTTCCGCAAACAGTTTGCTTTGTACATTCAGTTTAACAGCATTAAACTGATTCAGCTGAATTTATGCATGTATATGCATTAAACACTTACATTATGGTCTTACTTAAACATTTTTTTTTTTGAGCTAACTAATGGTTTTGTGGTCACAGCTGCGCATTTCTGAGTTAAAAGTGGATAACTAAATAATGCTGGGCTATGGAGTTTACTCAGAAAAACATAGACATTATTTGAAATAGTGATTTCATTTTAACACCATTTGTGTATTGCACATGGAGTATGGTTGGAGGTTTTTGTACAGTGGTGTTGTGTTTTCTGTCACTGTGGGCACCAGAGCACAGTAGTACACAGCAGAGTCTGTCACTTCAGCAGAGGAGATGATCAGATCCACTCGCTTATCTTTCATACTCATTTCACCATCCAGTCTAGGAATAGGCGGATCTGCATATGCTACAGTCTTCTTGGATGACTCAAGGACAAGGAGCAGATATTCCAGTCCGGATCCAGGATATTGTCGATACCAAAGTAAACTCTGTACACTGACATCATATTTGCATGACAGATTGACTGGCTTCCCCTCAGTAACTTGTGTTATGTCCTGCAGTGGTTTTATCGTCTGTGCAAAGCACTCATCTGTAAAATGTGCGTAGAACTTGTTAATTAAAAAGAATGAAAATTGCAAAGTATGACAAAATATAGCTACATGCTGTTGAATTATCACAAAAACAGACAGACATTTCTATATATAAACTTTTACTTACCCTGTATTATTGACAGCAGAATCAGAATGCACAGGAACATCATGACTACACTGTAAAAACTAAATGCAAAATGAAGCTGAAATGAAATTAAATTCTTTCTTGAGTCTCTCTCAAAGCTCCACCCACAATCTGCAAAAAGAAGGCACAACCTACTGTATTAAAATTAAAGTTGACAAGACATTATTATGGATAATGTCCATAATTCCCTTTTTTTAACAGTGCACACATCTTATTATCTGAGGTTTAAATGTTTCTGTGAATTTGGCCAAAAATAAATAAAAAGCAGAGAAAGAATGACAAAAGAATGCGTGATTTTACATGGGTGTGATTACATGTTGTAAAATCATTGCTGATTTTCAAATTTGGAAGTTTACTTGTGTCATATCAGTCGGACGCACTTCTTAAAATATTCTGTATAGTTGTCTTCTACAGTAATGCTCATTTTATCCACAGTTTATTTTTTTGTATGTTTAATTTTGAAGTGCATGTGTAGCCATTTCTCAAGTGTGTTGAGAAAAAAAAATGGATGTATAGCTTTAACGTAAATGTCTATTTCAGTGTCAGACAGCTGCAGGTGTTACCACAAACTCATTATGTCCTAATTTGACTGTTACCTATATCAGGTTTGATGATTCCTCTGCACTTCAAAGGCAACACTAATACAGACAGAGATGAATATCAGTAGAAATGTGCTGGAAATGAGTTATTTTTGAACATCAAAGCACAGTGACAACCTAAGCTTAGTAAGACAAGGAGATGCATCTTAACAACTTTTTACTTTTATTTGTACAATGAAATTAGTACAGCAACACACACACACGCATGCACACACACGCACGCATGCACGCACACACACACAATTATCTGAACTAATTCAGCACAGTTGTTAGTGTGTATATAAATAAAATTGTGATGTTTAAAAAACTTGAGAAATATCTTAGTGTATATTCACAGTGCTCCACTTGTTAAATACATTTCTCTCTGCTTGATGTTTTCGTACAGTGTAGTTGTGTTTCCTGTGACTGTGGGCCTCAGGGCGCAGTAGTACACAGCAGAGTCTGTCACTGCAGCAGAAGAGATCTCCAGATCCACTCGTTTTGTCTTTTTATTAATTCTTGGAGTTAAGCGCTGTGGCATGTTGTCACTCATCAGCCCACTTTCATAGATGAAGAGGAGGAACTTTGGTGCAGATCTGGGATATTGACGGTACCAGTGGAGATTATCAGGTACTCCGCTGTAGTTACATGTGAGTGTTACATTTTTACCTTCTAAAACTTGCTTTTGTGAGTCATGCGATGTTATCATGTTTGTCAGGATGTTACCTGAGAATAATACAATTAAAACAATTAAATAAACAAGAAAAGGACATTAAATCAGACTGTAAAATAAAAATATCACAATCTCTTCATTAATTGAAGTCATTAAAACATTCAAAACTGGAGAAATGATTCAAAACTCACCTGTATGAAGAACCAAAATGAGAAAGACAGGAAGGCACATGTTGGTCGATGCTCTGACAGAGGGACAGTGTGATTCCAGGTTAGAAAACAAGCCAAGTCAAACTAATCTTAGAGCTCCACCTCCTGACACATTGCTGTACCCACTGTGAGAAAAACAAAACAAAATCAAACAAAAAAACAAATTGACACTCATTCTTTTACAGTTGCTATTCATATATGACATGAGTTGATGCAGACACTATGGTCAATATGGCTTTGACATGACATGGGATGAGAGTAAACCTTTTAGTGACTAAACACAAGAAATATTCACAGTGTATATAATTAAGAGACATGCAATATATTGCAATTTATTTTGTGTAAATAAACAAGGATTAGGGAAGAACAATTTTTTTTATGTATAAATAAATGCACTTGCATAAAACATTTCTTCACCTATTCCGGCTAGTTCTAAAGAGCTAGTCATTGGTCACTTCATTCTGCAGTGAGGATATAGATATTATCTGCATGCATCAACATTTTTTAAATGTTTGCTGGTCTGTCTGAAATTGATAGATTATGAATAAATATCTCCAGCCTGATCTCATAGGAAAACCTAGCAATTTTACAAGGTGGGGATTTTGTATGATTTTATATGATTTGAATCGTATGAAAATGTGTCATTTTTAGAAAAATGTAAGCATGAAAGCCCTTCCCTTGCTCCACCGGTACATTTTATAGTCACTGATGCAAATGAGATTGAGAAATGAGATTAATATGAACTCATCACTAATGCATACGAATTAGCCACTAACTTAAAATTAAGAAAAATTGTTAAGAAAAGTTAAAAGGCATTAGGTTGTTGAAATCTCTGCTTATGTATATGATTTTCATTGTCAAATTTATCTACCCTTTAACCTTTTCTAACCCTTTTCACAAAGAGAGAAATAAACAGAACATAATTTTGCTCTCTCTTAATAATAATAAACAGTCTTCTGTAATGATTATTTACCTCATTTTAATCTAATAAAATAATGGCAATTAATTCACTTTGATTGGTCAGCCATACAGTACTAAATAATAAATATATTTAATAATAATAATAATTTGAACTGAACAGTATCACAGTTGAGTAACAGTGCTCACTGTTAACTGAGCATTGCAGTTTAATACTCATTCATCACACATTATTAATGTGACTTTTGATTGCTTTTTTTGAATGGTTACTTAAAGGATTCCATACAAATGTTACTTATCTTACCTGAAAAGAGAAGAATGAACCAGAGATTGCATAGAAACATCATGGATCATCACAAGCAGCTCAAACTCTATAACTCACAGACTGTTTATGTGCACATTACCTTTATGTTGTTACACCAATCGATGAGTCAAATCTTCTGTAATCTGAGTAAACACTGCCTTCTTCTGTACATTTTTTGTTATTGCTCTACTAATTACTTACCAATTGCAGTATCTATTTATGGAGTAGTTAGTAAACAAGAAGACAGAATATTTTATTTTAGATTCTGTTAATTTTATACCAGTCATTTTGAGTCTATACAGGATGAAACCTAAACAGCATTACAGTTAAGGCTACAATGTTTTATGAAACATAAGACTGAGAATAATGCCACCATGTGGCTGCAATAATGAATGTAAATCAATCCCTTGTGAGGGTAAGGTTATCATTCATAGCATATTTTGTAGACCTTTTCGATTATCTTGGTGTTTTGGAATATGTTTGGGTTACTACACTGAACCACCAAATACACAATTGTATCCTCTGTTATTGCAACAGAACCTTTAGAAATTGAAGGATATTTTTTTATTATAAAAAATACACAAAAGGGTAGTTGACATGGAATGCTAGGAATATTACACATCTAGTAATAGCATTATTATGCATGCCGTGTTTATGACTATATTAATTGGGATAATTTGAATATTTGTACATTTAAAAGTAATTTCACCACAGGACTGTTTAAAATAAAATAGTAAGGTCAATAATGGTGATTTAAATTGGCAAAAAAAATTAAGAAAATGGTGATCCGTCAAAGTACATATTAATTTGAACCTAAAATCTTTCCCAAAAACTCATTTAATTTTCAAATTTAATTTGATCATATTTGTGTTGAAATATCCGATTATTTGTTACATTCTTTAGATGCTATTTAAAAAATTAAATGGTCTTATTTGTGAAAGATCTTAAGCATTTTGTGTGTTTCGATTACTTGATTAATCTGCAAGCAGTAAACATGAGGCTATGACAAAAGAATGGAGATTCAGATGTTTTTTCCCACTTCACAGAGGTTTTTGTACAGTGTTGATGTGTTTCCTGTCACTGTGGGCTCCAGGGCGCAGTAATACAGCGCAGAGTCTGACACTTCAGCAGAGGAGATCTCCAGATCCACTTGCTTGTCTTTCATATTCATTTTTCCATCCATTCCAGGGATACGGGGATCTGCATATGTTACAATGTTTTGTGGATGCCTCCATGACAAGGAGCACAAATTCAGGTTTGGATCCAGGATACTGTCGATACCAATGTAGACTGTTTGCACTTCCCTCATATTTGCATGAAAGCATGACCGGCTGCTTTTCAGTGACATGAATGTCGTTCTGCAATGGTCTTATTGACTGTGCAGATGTATCTGCATAGAATAGAAAGCTATTCAGTTAGAAAGAATAACAAGATAAAAACTTTCACAAAATGTAAATCGCATGCAAAGAAAATGATGAAATTATGTTTAATTAACCACTATGAACTGGCATGAAAGCTTGTTAATACAATGAATTACGATTCTATCTTTAAACAAAGCTATATAGTACTGTTCATCACTTACATTCTGCTATTGAAAACACAAGCAGACAGCACAGAAGCATCATCTCGTCACCACAGAACGTGAATGAAAACTGCACACAGATGTGGATGTTTGTGAGATCCACCCAAAAGCTCCACCCATAGCTTGCAATGTATACACGAAAACATTCAGAGATATCACGTTATGTATCAGATTTAGTTTGAAATATTGTTTATTACCAGGCTACAATTTTATAACTGAATTCAATTATTCTGAAAATGCCAAGCTTTGCAAATTTATGTACAATTATTTATTATTTGAATGGAATAATCTTTTTATAATATTTGTATTTCTTTCATAAAAAAACTGAAATATAAGATAAAAATATAATATATTATAAATAATAAAATATTATACAGTTTGAGTAAAATTAACCAATATCTTTATTTAAGCATATGATCACAGTGAAGGTAAACCAATGCTTTAAGAATGTTTAAGGATGTTTAACATTTGACATAATAAGGACTTCCCATAGAGGTTTTTGTACAGTGTGAATGTGTTTCCTGTCACTGTGGGCTCCAGAGCACAGTAGTACAGAGCAGAATCTGTGACTACAGCAGAGGAGATCTCCAGATAGACCTGCTTCTCCACCTTGTTCACACTGCCATTCAGTCTTGGGAAAGGGGGTTCTGCGTGTAGTACGCTGTTTGATTCATAAACAAGAAGCAGAAATTCAGGTCTGGATCCAGGATATTGTCGATACCAGTGTAAACTACGTGCTTGGCTATCATATTTGCACGACAGAATGACTGTCTCTCTCTCAGTGGCATGTTCGGTGGTCTGCAATGGTGCTATTGACTGGGCAAAAGATTGATCTGCAAATAGAACGTGAAAAACATCAGAAAAAATACACACAAAAGGATCAGTATAAAGTTATGAAAATCACATTTTGTATCCTGTATTTACATAAATAGTATTTTTTGTAAATATATCTTATTATAAAAAAGATCTAAAGTAAATTAAATTAAACCTACTCACCCTGTATGGCTAAAAGTACAAGAAGGTATAAAAGAGAATCCATTTTTTCACTGCTAAAGAACAGACTGAAGTCAAATAAGAGATGAATCCCAACACAACATCGTGAAGCTCCACCCACATCATCTCTGTGTGATTATGATTACATGTGATACACTGTGATTATGATTACATCAAATTTTAAAACAAAAGGTGCATAGTATCATGAGGGTACATATTAGTGCCTAAATTATACATAATAGAACTTTTTAAAAGGATACTGCCCCAGTAAGGACTTTTGTACCTTTTTATTCTTCATGAGAGTATAGATTTGAAAATCCATTTTGATTAGTAATATGAAGTATTTCATATGAGAAAAGGTAGAGTCTGGTATATCTATAAGCATCACATTTGATCACATCAGCAATCTTTATTGAGTAAAGTAAAAGTGATTAGACCACAGATTAGTTAATGATGAATAATGATTTATCAATATTTTTGTATTTAAACTCTCTGACAATCTCTGAAATGCAGTAATGAGAAGAGTCAGAAAAACTTTCATCATTGTGCATCATAACATATAATAATGCAGTCGATGCACTGACAAAATTAGGACTAAAATGTCTCAAAATGTAGACTGCATACTGGTGAGAGTGGTTTACTAAATTAATATCCTTTAATTCTGGTTATATGTATTTCAGTATTCTGCTTTCTTGAACACGAGGTCAGTTGTTGCTAAGAAGACAATCATAAGGCAATTGAAACTCATTTGGCTCCTAAATGCTGGATCAAACTGCTGAAATATAAACATGCATAATCATCCACTGAGCACAGACACTGAATTATATTTGAATGTGTTTGATTTTTGTACAGTGTATGTGTGTTTCCTGTCACTGTGGGCTGCAGGGCACAGTAGTACAGAGCAGAATCAGTTAATGCAGTGCCAGTGATCTCCAGATCCACACGAGTTTTCTCCCCATTTAATCTAGCAGATATTCCAGGAATCGGAGGATCGGCTGGTTGCTTAAACGCAGCTTCATTAACTAGAAACAGGAATTGTGGTCTGGATCTCGTGTATTGACGATACCAATGGAGAGCATCTGTAGCAGCTGATCCATTGTAATTGCAGGACAGGGTGATTGTGTTCCCTTCTGAGACAAATTCATTAGGAGAGACTGGTGCTATTCCCTCACTAGACCCATCACCTAGGAGTAACAGAGAAAGATAGATGGGAATAATGAATAGAGATGAACAGAACTACAGAAGTAAAGTACTTTACATTATTGTGTGTTCTTAGTTATGTTTATTTGATTAATTGCACGTGTCTTACCTGTTAAGAGGGAGATAAGCCACAGACAAAACAGGAATAGCATTACTGACAAGGAGCGAATGAGCAACTATGTCTGAAACCTCTGCTTGCCTGAAATAATTGTCTTGGATCTCCTCCCTTGTGCCCTTGAAGAAATGGTTCAGATTTCTATTCATTTTTGGTTGAAGACTGCCTTCTTGTGGATCATTGTAGCCATCACATCACAAGTTTCTATATCCATACATTGGTCTGGAGAAACACATCTCAGTAAAATAGGTCATCAAATAGAATCAAAACCCAGAGTGGATACTTTGGGAATGTTTGAACTTTTGCTTTTTAAGGAACAAGAAAAACATCTGGCTCTAGTTAGTATTACATATCACATCACATTATGGTGCATACAACTTGTGTATGTTAACACTCAAAACTGGAACAGGCGCTGCCTTGTGGCTGTCATGGGTTTATTTTAAGCAAGTTTATGAAGTTTATTTAACGTTTTGTTCATTTTATATTTTAGTCATTGGGTGTTAGATAGCTGCTTTCACATGCAATTGATTGTTGTGGATATTTCTGCAAACAGTTTGCTTTGTACATTCAGTTTAACAGCATTAAACGGACTCAGCTGAATTTATATATATATGCATTTATATGCATTAAACACTTACATTATGGTCTTACTTAAAATATGTTTTTTTTCGGAGCTAACTAATGGTTTTATGGTCACAGCTGCGCATTTCTGAGTTAAAAGTGGTTAACTACATGCTGATGGAGTTTACACAGAAAAACATAGAATTTTTTTTAAATAGTGATGTAACACCATTTGTGTATTGCACATGGAGTATGGTTGGAGGTTTTTGTACAGTGGCGTTGTGTTTTCTGTCACTGTGGGCCTCAGAGCGCAGTAGTACAGAGCAGAGTCTGTCACTTCAGCAGAGGAGATGATCAGATCCACTCGCTTATCTTTCATACTCATTTCACCATCCAGTCTAGGAATAGGCGGATCTGCATATGCTACAGTCTTCTTGGGTGACTCAATGACAAGGAGAAGATATTCCAGTCCGGATCCAGGATATTGTCGATACCAAAGTAAACTCTGTACACTGACATCATATTTGCATGACAGATTGACTGGCTTCCCCTCAGTAACTTGTGTTATGTCCTGCAGTGGTTTTATCGTCTGTGCAAAACACTCATCTGTAAAATGTGCGTAGAACTTGTTAATTAAAAATAATGAAAATTGTAAAGTATGACAAAATATAGCTACATGCTGTTGAATTATCACAAAACAGACAGACATTTATATATATACATTTTTACTTACCCTGTATTATTGACAGCATAATCAGAATGCACAGGAACATCATGACTGCACTGTAAAAACAAAATGCAAAATGAAGCTGAAATTCAATTAAAGTCTTTCTTGAGTCTCTCTCAAAGCTCCACCCACAATCTGAAAAAATCTGCAAAAAGAAGGTACAACCTACTGTATTAAAATTAAAGTTGACAAGACATTAATTTGGATAATGTCCATAATTCCCTTTTTTTTAACAGTGCACACATCTTATTATCTGAGGCCAAAAATAATTAAAAAGCAGAGAAAGAATGACAAAAGAATGAGTGATTTTACATGGGTGTGATTACATGTTGTAAAATCATTGCTGAATTTCAAATTTGGAAGTTTACTTGTGTCATATCAGTTGGACGTACTTTTTAAAAATATTCTGTATAGTTGCCTTCTACAGTAATGCTCATTTTATCCACAGTTTATTTGTTTATATTTAATTTTTGAAGTGCATGTGTAGCCATTTCTCAAGTGTGGGGAGAAAAAAAAGTGGATGTATAGCTTTAACGTACATGTCTATTTCAGTTTCAGACAGCTGCAGGTGTTACCACAAACTCATTATATCCTAATTTGACTGTTACCTATATCAGGTTTGATGATTCCTCTGCACTTCAAAGACAACACTAATACAGACAGAGATGAATATCAGTAGAAATGTGCTGGAAATGAGTTATTTTTGAACATCAAAGCACAGTGACAACCTAAGCTTAGTAAGACAAGGAGATGCATCTTAACAACTGTTTACTTTTATTTATACAATGAAATTAGCACAGCAACGCACGCACGCACGCACGCACGCACGCACACACACACACACACACTCATCTGAACTGATTCAGCACAGTGGTTAGTGTGTATATAAATAAAATTGTGATGTTTAAAAAACTTGGGAAATATCTTAGTGTATATTCGCAGTGCTCCACTTGTTAAATACATTTCTCTCTGCTTGATGTTTTCGTACAGTGTAGTTGTGTTTCCTGTGACTGTGGGCCTCAGGGCGCAGTAGTACACAGCAGAGTCTGTCACTGCAGCAGAAGAGATCTCCAGATCCACTCGTTTTGTCTTTTTATTAATTCTTGGTGTTAAACGCTGTGGCATGTTGTCACTCATCAGCCCACTTTCATAGATGAAGAGGAGGAACTTTGGTGCAGATCTGGGATATTGACGGTACCAGTGGAGAGTATCAGGTGCTCCACTGTAGTTACATGTGAGTGTTACATTTTTACCTTCTAAAACTTGTTTTTGTGAGTCATGCGATGTTATCATGTTTGTCAGGATGTTACCTGAGAATAATACAATTTAAAACAAAAAATAAACAAGAAAAGGACATTAAATCAGACTGTAAAATAAAATATCACATGTATCTCTTCATTAATTGAAGTATTAAAACATTAAAACTGAGAAATGATTCAAAACTCACCTGTATGAAGAACCAAAATGAGAAAGACAGGAAGGCACATGTTGGTCGGTGCTCTGACAGAGTGACAGTGTGATTCCACGTTAGAAAACAAGCCAAGTCAAACTAATCTTAGAGCTCCACCTCCTGACACATTGCTATACCCACTGTGAAAAAAAACAAAAAAACATTTTACTGTTGCAATTCATATATGACATGAGTTGATGCAGACACTATGGTCAATATGGCTTTGACATGACATGGGATGAGAGTAAACCTTTTAGTGACTAAGCTCTAAAATATTCACACTGTATATAATTAAGAGACATGCAATATATTGCAATTTATTTTGTGTAAATAAACAAGAATTAGGGAAGAAATTTTAATATAATATATTTACATATAATAAATAAATAAATATACATATATACAATATATACATATTTTATATATAAATAAATGCACTTGCATAAAAATGTATTCTTCACTATTCAGGCTAGTTCTAAAGAGCTAGTCATTGGTGACTTCATTCTGCAGTGAGGATATAGATATTATCTGCATGCATCAACATTTTTTAAATGTTTGCCGGTTTGTCTGAATTTGAAGGATTATGAATACAAATCTCCAGCCTGATCTCACAGGAAAACCTAGCAATTTTACAAGGTGGTGATTTTGTATGATTTTATATGATGTGAATCGTATGAAAATGTGTCATTTTTAGAAAAATGTAAGCATGAAAGCCCTTCCCTTGCTCCACCGGTTCATTTTATAGTTACTGATGCAAATGAGATTGAGAAATGAGATTAATATGAACTCATCACTAATGCATATGAATTAGCCACTAACTTAAAATTAAAAAAGTAGTTAAAAAAAGTTAAAAGGCATTATGTTGTTGAAATCTCAGCTTATGTATATGAATTTCATTGTCACATTTATTTCCTCGTTAACCTTTTCTAACCCTTTTCACAAAGAAAAATAAACAGTGAAACATTAGTTTTAAGAACATACTTTTGCTCTCTCTTAATAATAATAAACAGTCTTCTGTAATGATTATTTTCCTCATTTTAATCTATTAAAATATTGGCAATTAATTCACTTTGATTGGTCAGCCATACAGTACTAAATAATAAATATATTTAATAATAATAATAATAATTTTCTGAACAGTATAATTACTGTGTGATTCAGAATAGATGTGAAACATTATGTTGTGCAGCGATGCAGTGTTTCTATAGTATTACTATATTTTTCAGTTCTTAAATTTGCTGTGTTAAGACAGATTTAGGTTTTTGTACGGCGCTGCCGGGTTTCCTCTCACTGTGGGCTTCGACGCACAGTAGTAAACTGCAGAGTCTGTTACTTTCACAGATGAGATCTCCAGATCCACAGAGCTTTTCTTTTTATTTAATTTCACGGACATTCCAGCCTGCGTGTTTTCAGACTCCCCGCTGTTTATTAGTATCAGAAGAAGGAAATCTGGAGTTGATCTTGGATATTGACGATACCAGTTCAAAGAAAGGGCTGTGGAGAAGTTGCAAGACAGCGTTATTTTATCCCCAATCTTCCCATGAACCTCAGTTTGGAGTCCAGCTGAAAAAGAGAAATGAATAGTTGTAAGTGTTGGTTTATTACGGTCTTGTGGTTTGGTTGACCTTTGTGAACCTGACCTCAGGAGGATTTATTGCACAGTTCTAATGATGACCAATTTGAAATGTTTGCGGTTACAAGATTAAAGATATTAAAATGAAACAGAAGTTGAGCTACTCACCTCCGAATGCAGATAGAAAGCTAAGTAAACACAGCAACATTGTTCAGGCCGATGTTCTGACTGACGGCTTGTAGCTAATCTATTTCAAAACCACTTCCTCAGGATGGCCTAGATGGTGTCAAAACACTAAAGCCCCTCCTACTGACCCCAAACACACATGTTTTAAGTCGAGTTTTGGGCCCAGTTAAAAAAAAGCATCTAAATTAGTTGCATAAAAAACATGTTAACATAAGAAATTTGGATATTTTATTTTATTATGCAACAGAATCAGACTTAAAACACAAATTCATCACCAAAACAGGATAGATCTAGACACATAATGTTACTAAATACATAATGTTAGGTAATGTTCTAAACCTTCTAATTTGTTTCATACCTGTACTTAATTGTGGTTTTAACAATTTATCTGATGATTTGGATTTATGTTACATAAATGTATCTTTCTGAGAAATTACATGGATATTTACTGATTGTTTAGCTCAACAATCCAGAGCAATATCTGTATTTGAATATGTTCTGCATTTCAACACTTCTGAATTCACAGTACAACTGCTGCTTATTAAATCTGTTAATATCTTGGTTTTGGCTGCTACTGTATCAGTTGCAGGTGTTCCCACATACAGTAATGGTTACGGCAGATAATACATTTTGGTTTTGGCTAAACTTTGATATTTTTGAGTTCAAAGTAGGTGTGTTTTTGTAAAGCTTCTCATAAACTTTGTATCACTGGGTCTTTCCAAAGAGCACAGTAATAGAGAGCTGAATCTTTCAGAGTGGCTGCTTTAATAATCAGTTCAGTGGATGTTCTGGTTGTTGAAGAATCAAAATGAGAATCTGGTATATTACTCAGACCCTCTCTTGATCGTGCACCTTTCCACAGTATATATTGTGGCTCACTGTTAGGATACTGTCTGTACCAATAAAGATCAACATATTCACTGCTTGTTTCATATGAGCAACTCAATGTCACCCGATTGGTTTCTTCTTCAATAATAACAGCTTGATTTGGTTCAATTCGATCACCAAGAGCAACTGGAAAGGAAGTAAAAGTGGTGAGTAAACTTATATAAATATAAATTCCATTTATAAGTTTTGAAATTATACATTATTATTTTAAATTCATATACATTTTACATGAAATACCTGATGCAGCTATGAGAATTAGTACTACTGATCTCTTCATCCTGAATTTACTGATCAGATGTGTGCTACTGTTCACAATCTTTCAAAGTCACATCCTATCACATGTCACATGTCAAGTCAACTTTATGCATGTCTGTAGTGCTTGCTTATGATGTTGTTGAGCGTAGTAAAAAGTGCTGCCCTCTCATGGCCTTTGTGCACACTCTCTGGTCTCATAGGCTGATCTAAAGCAGGGATCTCCAACCCTGCTCCTGGAGAGCTACCGTCCTGCAGACTTCAGTTCCAACCCTGCTGGAAGCTACACTTCAGTTCCAACCCTGTCTGAAATTATCAAGTCCTGGAGCCCTGAACACCTTGATTAGCTGGTTCAGGTGTGCTTGATTGGGGTTGGAGCTGAGATCTTCATCACGGTAGCCCTCTCCAGAAGCAGGGATATAGACCCCTGATCTAAAGCATTTTGTTCTCTGTTGAGCTCTGAGTAGGTTTTTGTATGGTGTTCATGCATTTCCTGCCACTGTGGGCTGCAGTGCGCAGTAATACGTAGCAGAATCCTCCACATCTGCAGGAAAAATTTCCAAATTCACTAGCTTGTTATCTTTATCAACTGAAGCTGTCAGTCGAGGATGAGGAGGTGTAGCCGTTTGATTTTGTCCCGACTGCATGATTAGAACCAGAAATTCCAGTGTAGAGTCGAGATAATGTCGATACCACTGTAGATTATTCATTGACACAGTGTACTGGTATTTACAAGAGATCGTCACTTTTTCATTGACCTTTGCATGGACAACAGGAGATGTTGGGGTAATGCTGTCTTGTATACTCGCACCTGAGAAGAATGTTGAAATTAGAATTTTCAAATCAAGTCATGTTTATTTGTATAGCTCTTATACAATAAAGATTGTTAAAAGCAGCTTCTCAGAAATTATCAGGAAAATACATTTCATTTCAACTGTAAGCAACTCTACAGAAGACAACTGTCATTAATCAGTTTGTATTCAATTCAGTTCAGTAACTTTACTAATGTTGTACAGCAACTAACGTTAGTGTAAGGTTTGAATCAAATATGCACTGCTAATGTGTAAAGAAAAGACATGCATCTATAAACCTGAAATCTTACCAATGTATGCCATTAAAACTAGTAGCAAACAGAAAGCCATTGTGTAGAATTCCTCACTGAGCTTTGCAGAACTACAATAACAGCCTCCGTACAGACAACTGAAGCTCCCAGCTAGTGTTTTCAACACCCAATCACAGTGCTGTGATGTCTCTGGCAGGTGTCACCAGATGCTATAGACTTCTAGGGGCTGTTACAAACTCATAAACTGATGTTCTTGTGATATACCAATAGTCTAAACTAAATGTTATGTGAATTAATGTAGCTCACAAACTTAAAAAGCCACTGCCTGTTTACCAGCTCAAGAACATTATAGTTTAAAGTGCTGTCTATTTAGCTAAACAAAACATCACAATCAAATGCAACATATTTCAGGTTGGTGTATCACTGGCCTCTGTTTGTACTTTTAGGTTAGGTTAATTTCATATCGGTAAGACAAAAGACAGAAGTTTTAATCTATGGCAACGTGTTTTTTATTTTCAGTTACATTTTTATTTTCCTCTTTATTTCAGGGTAAATTAGTATGATTATCTTAATCTGTTTAAGTTGATCTATTTTAAGATATATTGTTAATATATATTTCAGTTGTATTACTATATTTTATTTATTTATATTTATTTAATCTCAATATATTTGTATATTCCAAAATGTATAATAATTATGTAATATGTATTATATATTGTATGAACTGTTATTTTATTCTATGTACAGTATAAATGTTTTCACATAATTTTGTAATATAATGTTATTTTATATATAAATATTATATATATGTGTGTGTGTGTGTGTGTGTGTGTGTGTGTGTGTGTGTGTGTGTGTGTGTGTGTGTGTGTGTGTATGTTTTATAGAATATATTATGAAGTGGCAAACAGGAAATCAATTATATAAAATTATTAGTATATATAGTTGTAAGTCTGAATATGGAAATAAATCTGAATACATATTTATAAATCAGAATATAAAGATACAAAATCTTAATATATACTGTACATGTAAATTATTAATATATACAATGAAATATGTGTCTATATATTGCAATTTATTTTTATATATATTCAGAATTATAACAACATATTAACAATTAAACTTTATATAATCCAGACTTACAACTATATTTAGATTTACTTCTAGATATTCATGATTTGCATATTATATAATAAGATTGTTATCTTTATTTTCAGATTTACGTTTATATATTCTGATTTAGTTCTTATATATTTAGACTTACAGCTACTGTATATTATGATTGAAATTTTACTGTATATTAGCAATTTATGCTTCATTATATATATATATATATATATATATATATATATATATGTTTTTGTAGAAATTAGAAATTATATACAAATATTTTAGCTATTTTAGCGAAATTCAAGGTTCAAGGTTCCATTTCCTAGACATCCATCGGGGATTTGTGGACCACTTACACAATCTGACTTTGCTGCAGTTGGAACAAATTACTGATTCGTCTGGCCGGAGGGGAACTGGCCCCCCGACTGAGCCTGGTTTCTCCCAAGGTTTTTTTCTCCATTCTGTCACCGATGGAGTTTTCGTTCCTTGCCGCTGTCGCCTCTGGCTTGCTCAGTTGGGGACACTTCATTTCCAGCACAATCATCGACTTGATTGCACAGATATTATTTAAACTGAACTAAGCTGGACAATGCCATTACTAAATTCAATAATGAAATGCATTCAGCAGATAATTGAGTGTTAAATCCTGTCATTTTACATTATTGACAAAATTTGCCTATTTTGATATTGTGCAGTGCTTTGTTACAATTTGTATTGTTAAAGGCGCTATATAAATAAAGGTGACTTGACTTGACTTGACTTAGCTATTACATAATTTTTTTAATTCATGTTGTCGTTTTATACATCAGCATAATGGTGTTGGTTTTATCACATACAGACAGTGAATATGGCAACAAACTATACTACGTGAGCTGTGAAGTTCAGGTTTTTGTTGAAATACTCAATATCCTGTTTTCACAGTGGGTCTCAAAGCACAGAAGTACACTGAAGAGTCAGACAGATGAAGGTTCAGTATAGTCAGTGTAGTTCTTCTTACAGCACAATCCAACTGGGACTGAAATCTTTTGTTGGGGAAGTCTTTGGAATTACTTCCATTTCCAAAATTATGTCTTACTAAAATATATTCTGGAGATAAATTCTTTGCCTGCCTGTACCACAGCAGAGCAGGCGTTGTGTCTGTTGTATTATATTCACAGTTCAGAGTCACAGTCTCCCCTGTGTAAGCTGAAGAAGAGCTTGTTGACTCACGTACAGTGTGCTGTCCTCTGCATTCTGTGGAGAGCAAAACATGTTTTGTTAACTCACACTGCCTCTCACATCACACTCTCAAACAACATACATAAATAAATAAAGTGCTGTACCAAGAAATAATAGAGTAATAAGCATATCCCTCAGCCAAGTTCTCATGATGGACCAAACGCAATTTGCTACTGAGAACTAAAAGCAATTAAACATGCAACTGACATCTACGCTGAATGTCTGTACAGCCTCTGAACTGTCAGGGCTGGGTTTCCTTTCACACATCATAAATGACTTTCGTTGGTCAAAACTCTAAGTGCTCCCTGCTGGTATAATGTAAAAATGCAGCATCATGATCATGATCTCCTCAACTTCAACATGAAGAATATCAGCCTCGGGGCCAAAGAGAAAGCTTAGAAATAAGTTTAAAACATATTCATGACAGAAATCAATAAATTATGTTTAAAGTGGCAATATATTCTGAAATTATCGTATTAACTTGGTCATAGTGTTGGTCTTTAATGAATTGGTTTACATTTAAGTGGAATTTAACAGGAATTTATTAATTTGCTCATGTCCGAAACAACCATCAAATTAATCTTTTCAATGTTAATATTAATATTAATATTTAGAATTACATATTATATTTTCACTGCATGATACGATATCATAAAGCCACAAAATACATATTTCACAAGTAATCTGGCCAGTGTACTGAGCCTAAAGGACCACTAGAGGGCAGATTAAACCTAGTATAGTCAACAAGAGGGCCACGATAAAGTCCTTTTTTCATAATGACATATTTTTCTACTGTGTAGTATTAGGGCTGTTACACTGTTTACAGTTTACAGTATCTTAACTTATTGAAGGAGTATTACATGGTTGGAGTTCAGGAGAATGTGTTGTTTTTGAATGTTGAATGTCCTAAAAAGAATAAAAGGACAGTGGAAAGAAACTGTTTGTTATGGGTCTATGTCTTTTCTACTGTGTATAGGCAGGTTTTTGTACAGTGTGTAAATGTTTCCTGTCACTGTGGGCTCCAGAGCACAGTAGTACAGAGCAGAATCTGTCTGTTTGACAGAGGAGATGATCAGATCCACACGGTTTTTCTTTTCATTCAGTCTCGCTGAAAACCGAGAACCCAGTTTCTCTGCCCTCTGGACCCGTCCGGAGGTTTGCAGAATTAATAAAAGATATTCAGGAGCTGATTTGGGATATTGGCGGTACCAATGCAAACTAAATGCAGTTGAGTAGTTGCAGGATACAGTTATATTGGCACCCTCCTCATGAAAGACCTCAGTTTGGTCTGATGTAATAGGACTCTCAAACCTTCCACCTGAAAATTATGATAAACATAATTAGATGTTGTAGTGATAGACCCTGAACTATTACCAATTTTTATTTAATTAAGCCATTTAGAAAGTTTACAGTGTAATTATATTAAAATACGGTATATTATTAAGACAACCCCATAATGAAAATAAAAAAGGTACTTGACTTTCATGTAATATTAAGTTATACTCACTCCCAACAGCACAGAGCAGGATAATTATGATGAACAGCATCATGCTGAAATGGCACGTCTGTGATGATGGCACTTGAGATCTTTACAGCTACTTGAAGCTCCTCCCCCTAACTCAGAGTGAATATTGAGCATGATACACCCATGAGATCTTAAGCTGTCAGGTTTTTGTACAGTAACATTTGATTTCCTGTCACTGTGGTCTGCAGAGCACAGAAATACACTGCAGAGTCGTTAACTGTGGAAAAGGGGATTTCCAAATCCACACGATTTTTATTCACGTTCAGTTTTCCTGACAGGTGCTCGTCTGAAGTCTGTATTACATTTCCAGAGCTTTGAAGAATGAGCATGAGGAACCGAGGAGCTGATGTAGGATACTGTCGATACCAAAGGAGACTGTATGCCGAGGAATAACTACAGGATAGTGTTATGTTCTCAGTCTCTTTTACATGCAGTTCTGCTTGTTCTGAGGTAATGGCTTCTGCATGAGTTACATCTTAAAAATGAAAAATAAGATAAATATATTAAATATATAATGAGATTTAAAAAAATCAGTAATACGGAAAATATACCCACCTGCAAGAGTTAAGATCCAAATAACTATGTACAGCAACATAGTGAGACTAGGCCAAGTAAAGTAACATAACATGACAAGTGACAAACTGAAGTCTCCTCTGGAAGCTCCACCTCTTTCCTCAGTGTGGAATTTTTTGCTGTACTGTAGCCAGCCAATCACATATTGCTTTGTATTCTTCATTTGCCAGGTGAAGTAACCACATCTCCTGCTGCTCAGAATATTATTTAGTGTTTTGTGGTTTGAACATGAGTTTTTGTACAGCCTAATAAATACATGTTGTCGCAGTGTTCTTCCAGCGCACAGTAGTAGGAAGCGGTGTCCTCCAGTTTGAAATCATCAATGATCAGAAAAGTGGATTTCTTTGAAGTTGCGGGATCACAGCGAGTATCTATGCTTTGAAAGCGTGTCTATGATCATGCACCCTTGAGCAATAAAAACTCTATTGCTTGTCTTGGGATCAGTCTACCCCAGAAGAGCAAAACATGAGAGCTGCTTGATTCAAACAAGCACGTGAGAGTCGCAGATTCACCCCCCACCGATGACGGGTTTTGTCTTTGGTGCAATATGAGCACAGTAAGTGATTTCTGCAAAGTGAAATGTCATAAATGTGAGACAGATGAGAAGTGATGTGGTCATCTTCAATTTGTAATTATACCCAGAACTTTTTGCACAGTGATTCCTTTGAATGTTCTATCAGCCTCCTATAAATACAAAGAGCATTACTGTTACTGTCGGACTGGCTCATGATGTCATGAAGTACCACATCACAATGCAGTTCTGATGCAGTCCTGATATCCAAACGCAGAAACAATAGGTGGCGACAAGTGACTGGACTTTATTTGAGTGAGTCATTAAATGATTAATTCAACTGATTAGTTAAAAATGTTGATTCATTCAGTTTTATTATTTAGGTTAATTCATCCAAAAGCTTGAATTTATTCATGAATGAAACAAGCAGATGTTTTTATGACTTGAACTATTTGAGTTGTCTAAAATGTAAGTTACTTAATATGAATGTCCTGTTAATAAAGAGCTAAAGAGCTGTGTTGATTATATATATAAAGCTTACTAATTATTGAATCACTAAATCACTTACTGCAGCTATGCAGCTGTATATTTAATCGCTGCAGGTGTTACCATATCCTGCAATTTGTGGTTTATTAAGACACAAATGTGGTTTGCTATTCATTTGATAACTCACTATTCAAAGCAAGTTTTCGGAGTACGTTTTTGTAAAGCCTGTCAGGCACTTTGTAACACTGGGCTGCTACTCTTAGGGCACAGTAATACAGAGCCGAATCTGACAGAGTTACGCTTTTAATGGTCAGTGAGGTGGATTTCTGGGATGTTGTTGATCCAAATCGTTGAGGGTCTGGTATGTTCTCATATGTCTGTGATCGTCCACCTTTAAGCAGTATATATTGAGGCTGTGTGTTAGAAAACTCTCTGTACCAATAAAGTAAAACGTTTGTGCTGCCTGTGTCATATGAACACTCCAGTGTTACAGAATCTCCTTCTTTACTGGTAACACTGGTTTTCTGGTCACTTGGTCGAATCCAGTCTTGACAGACTACACCTGAAAGGAAATGTTTTTAATAAGATACAATTTCACTATTCATATATATATTCTGAGAAATTGTACAAATGTATTGTAATTGTAGATTGTACCTGATGCAATAAGAAAAAACAGCAGTAGATATTTTTTGATTTGTTGACTGAGTATTTGGAGTCTGTCCATGATCCCATCAGAAAAGTCATAAAGTGTTGAGTTTCTTGAGAGGTTGGTCTGTAAATATCAGGGGGTGGATACAAAAACAGGAAGTACAATTGGTCTTGACTGGTTCTCAAACAACATCTGTCTTGCTGAGATGAGTTAAAAAGAACAAAAATTCTAAATATTCCAATTAGTTCCTGTTCCTAAGTCTTTCAGCAGGTGGCGATGTACTATCATAAATGTACTGTAATTGAGCTGTGCATAATTTTATATATCTTGACTTCTGTACATGAAAGCCATGCATCTTGTGAGGGTACTGTATGTAACTATTTCTAAAAATGTCAGTACTTGATTAGTTATGCGTTTGAATAGTGTTCTTAGTTCAGCTTTGTCCCATGAATCAGATTTTTTTTTCATTATTCTTGACTTATTATTATTGACTGATTGAAAATGTTTTTCAAATATTTTTAAGGTTTTATTTATTTTTATTTTTGTATTATTCTTTTTTAAGAAGACATGCAATGTGTGCTACATTCAACTTCAGTTTCACAGAGGGTTTTTGTAGAGTTCTTGTGTTTCCTGTCACTGTGGGCTTCAGGGCACAGTGGTAAATTGCAGAGTCTGTCATAGTAGCGGAGGAGATCTCCAGATCCACATGGGTTTTCTCTATATTAACTTTCCCAGAGAATCGAGGATCTCGCTCCACAATTTCTGACTTTTGTGAAACTTTTCCTGTGGCCTGTAGTATTAGCAAAAGAAATTCAGGAGCTGATCCGGGATATTGGCGATACCACTGCAGTGTGGATGCTGAGGAGTAGCTACAGGACAGAGTAACATTTTCTCCCTCTTTCTTATAAACCTCAGTCTGGACTGGCGTGAGGACATTCGCAAAACTGCCACCTTCAAAATCAAGAGTCAAAATTCATGAAAATATGTACTATTCATGCAAATGAACTAAAATAAACTCCACACTTATTAATCTCAACTAGACAAAATAATAGAATAGACAAATAAATGTACTTACATATAAGAGAACAAATCAAACAGAGCCACATGTTGATGATGAGTATAGATCTAGTTTAGCACAAACTGTTGTTCAACTAAATTTTCTGTTCTTCCCTTTTCACGTGTCTCAAACAAACTCCTCCCCTGAAATCTGTAATTGAAACAGCACTGAAAAACATAGAATGAGCAGCAGTAAAGAGTGGAGTCATCATGAACACACAGGGCAGAAGAATGATGCAATGTGTGATCTATTTTAGTTTGTGTACAGTATTGTTGTGTTTCCTATCATTGTGAGCAGCAGAGCACAGTAATACAGAGCAGAGTCTGTCACTTTGACAGATGAGATCTCCAGATCCACTTGGGTTTTCTTGTCATTCCTTTTTCCAGAGAATCGAGGATCTTGATCCACAATTTCTGACCTTTGTGAAACTTTCCTACTAGAAAATAGAATTACTAAAAGATTGTGAGGAGTTTGTCTGGGATATTGGCTATACCACTGCAGTATATGCAGAAGAATACTTACACAACAGAGTTATATTTGCATTTGCTCCTTCTGGAAGGAACATCTCATTTTGGACTGGAGTAATGCCATTTGCAAAAGTGCCACCTGCAAGAATCAAATTAATGCAAAATAATGTAAAATGCAGTGAAACTTCATAAAAAATTATAATAGCAATAATTCATTATATTATATCTGAAATACATACACACAAGACAAAAAACACTTGCAAGCAGAGCATAATTTTGCACAATGTTGTATTTAGCACAATTTGTTCAACTATGAATTCATTCCTTGTCAAGAACAGGAGGTCTCAGATTTACTCCTCCCTTCATATCTGCAGTCTATAATAGATGAAATAGCATTTTATTATAGCATTTGACGGATATGAATGTGGAGGTCTTGAGTTTTACTGTATTACTACTAACAGCCTGTAGATTATTGCATGTAAACTTTTATTGTTCTATATTTTGGTCCCGTACCGTAAGTCAGTGTGCAGTATTGCTGACTGAAAGTTGTTCCATGGAAGACTATATCATCAGAGGTTCTTTTGAAGGAAGATTCATTAAGGCATGACAAAAAAACAATTATCATCTTACTGTATAATTTCCCCCTGAACACACATTTCCTTTTCCTCAAGCAGGTGTTACAATATTGTGTTTGTGAAAGAAGTGTTGTGGTTTTACACAAGATATGATTGTGGTTTCATTTTTATTTGATTCATTTTTAAAGGCAAAAACTACATCTACAGTTTTTGTAAAGCTTCTCAGGCATTTTGTGTCACTGGGCTCCTACTCTCAGAGCACAGTAATAGAGAGCTGAATCTGACAGAGTTACACTCTTAATAATGAGTTCAGTGGATGTATCTGATGTAGTCGACTGAAACCGAGTGTCTGGTATATATTCATAACCGCTCCGTGATCGAGCACCTTTCCTCAGTATAAATTCTGGTTCTCTATTAGGAAACTGTCTGTACCAGTAGAGATAGACATAACTGCCGCCTGTTTCATACGAGCAGCTCAGCGTTACACGCTCTTCTTCTGTTCTGTAAATATTAGTTTCCTTGTCTTTTGGTTGAATGCTGTCAGACAAAACACCTACAAAAGAATTAGACAAATTTCACAACAAGTCAGCTGGCTTATCCAAAAATTCATCACGTTTCTAAATTAAAATTACAATTCCTTCCACAAATATGATGTCGTTACTGTAATAGAGTAACATTTAAAAAAAATGTTTGCATATACATATTTGCATAGTTAAATATTTCAATGTACATTGTATTTGTGTCTGCTCAGATTAAATATTGTATACCTGGTGCTGTTATGAGAATCAGTAAAAAGCATCTCTCCATGTTTGGAAGGTTTACTAACTTGGTTTATGAACTGACGTTTAAAGGTAGATATATGATTATCTTGTTGTGAAGCTGCAGTGTGGGTGTGGTTTGTTTAGACCACCTTCTGTGCCTTTCCTTGTTAAAAGATGATTGTGCCATCATTGTACGAATAACTTAAAATTAACTATTAAAACTAAAATTTCTAGTTGATGAAGTTTTCATCCACTAATTCAGTTATATAAGTTTTATCAATATGTTATTATAAGAATAATTTCAAGATCAACAAAACAGGATATTTGGTGGAATTAGAATGTTCAGTATTTGATAGTGAGGTTTTTGCCTGCACCATTATATTTGCAGTCTAGTGTAGGGCTGCACCAACTATATTTGAATTGTGATCATGATTTCTGCTTCTTCCAATTTTTAAGCATAATCGTCCGCAATGATTTATCACTGGTTATTTATCATTTTCTTTGTCTTGCATTGGTAAAAAGCTAGCTAGCTTTCAGTTGAGCGTCCTCTCTGAAATGTTTGAATGTACAGCACCCCCCAGTAGTGATATAAAATGTATCCCCCATTGACAACGTCCACAAGCCTAAGGATGCATTTGTTAATCTGTAAAAATTGATGGATTTTAAATTTTGACTTTATTTATTGATATATTTTTTTAAACATGATGGCATATTTGGGAATATAGTTTGATATGCCATTAATGTTCATCTAAATGGTCTTATTCAATAATTAAAATTCACAAAATCAATGCACGTACATACTGTTAAGGTAAAGAAATACTAACCAGCCAGTTAAATATGAATATGAGTAAATTTGAATTTGAATGTAACATCAGAATCTAACTGACATATTCATTTGTATGGATACTGTTGTTTTTGGCAACATCTCATTTCAAGTCAGTCGGGTTTTTGTATGTGTGTAGTGTTTTCCTGTCACTGTGGGCGTCAGGGCACAGTAGTACATCACAGAGTCTGTCAGTTTAGCAGAGGAGATCTCCAGAATCACATGGGTTTTCTTTTCATTCAGTTTTCCATTGAATCGAGGATCTTGATCCACAAGTTTAGACTTTTGAGAAACTTGCCCTGTTCCATGCAATATGACTAAAAGGTATTCAGGAGCTGAGTTTGGATATTGGCGATACCACTGCAGACTAATCGCTGAGGAGTAGTTGCAGGACAGAGTTATATTGTTCCCCTCAGTCCTAAACACTTCAGTTTGGACTGGTGTGATGACATTCCCAACACTCACACCTGCAGATGAGATTATTAAATGCTGAATGCATTTTGACAACAAAGACATACAAATGAGCAGAAAAAGAAGGTTGGAATGGGATACTTACATGCAAGACAACAGAACAATGCCAAAACGAAAAACATCTTCAGGACAGACTGTTACTGAAATAACATTCATTCATTGTCTAGCAGAGCATGTCTTCAGCAAGCACCTCCCCTCAAAGCTACGTTCTTCATATTCAAGTATCTGCTTTAATAGTGATATTTATGGGTTTTTCTTAGTATTTTTGTTAATGTATTACTCCTTTAAAAACACTTTAGTTTGGTCTGTTGAGGTGATGTTTGCAAAAGTGCTAAAAACATCAACGTGCCTGATGAAGAAGAAAAAAAGCTCATACATGTAACTGACAGGAAAAATGTGTGAAATAAATGGGCAAATAATAGGTGCACTAAAAAAAAAAGTTTTTCTGGTTATGCCACTACATACTTCAGGTGACACTTCATTTTTGTGTTACACAATGCAAGTTGTGTTTCTGTAAAAAAAAAAAAAGTATGCTTTTTCTGGGTACCGTGAGAAAGAAAGCAAACAAATTGAAGTCTTGTTCCAAGGTGAGCTGATTTCATATTTTTTTTGCAAAATAATTTTACATTCAAATCATAAAATTGATTTTACATAATTAATATAGTGTGATGATTTAAAATTACTTTAAGCCATTCACATGTATTTGAGTGGAGGCAGTAAATATTCAAACTTTTTTAAATTACCTTTACTTTCTTTTCATTATTACAGCATGCTTTAAAATGCTGAATGTTTTTCAGATCATTTTGAGCACTGTGACATCCAGCTTGAATAAATGTCAGAAGAAGAAAAAGCTCTGCTTATTGTTCAACCATGCAGGGCCAATTTGCTGCCCTAGGCAAGATTTTACCCAGTGCCCCTTGCCTCACATTAGTGAATATGAACTAACTTGAACTAACAATAAACAATACATATTTAACAGTATTTATTATTTTTGTTAGTAATAGTCATTGACAATTAACCTTATTTTAAATAATTTCCAGAGAAACTATACAAATTTAGGTGCTGCCTAAATCACTTTATAAATTAAACACAATTAAACATCAAGAATAATTACATCTGGTATTCTTGTAAAACTGAATTAGTACAGTAGGCTACTGTTAAATCGTCAAAATAAATGTTAAAAGTGTTCTATGTCCAGTAGATGGCAGCAATTTTCTACTAGCCCATTCTAATGTTTTCGAGAAACGTACATCTTTAAAGTGAACTTTACATTATTTGTATTTGTTTAATAAGTCGTTATATTCCTATACAAACATTACTAAATTTGCCAATTCAAATAAAAAATACAATAAATCCCCCAAAACTACACAACTGTAGCTTAAAAATATGATTAAGACGTGTTGTCATGTTACACAAAAACTTACACTTATGTTACAAAATCTTGGATCTCTGGAACTCCAGAGATTGTTATTACACTATTTTAAACTTTTAGACTATAGGCTTTTTTATGTGTAAATATATTTTTCCCGTGTTACTATATTCCCAAATATCTTATGACTCAATGTGCACTGATTCTTTTTTCATCGAGGTGGCACTGTTTGATACACCATGACGACTTGATGTTTTACTCAAAATTTCCCCAGGCATAAAACAAAAGAATATCATCAGAACTGGTTTGGATGGCTTTACTGCAGAGCAAAAACTGTACGCAGTGAAATATACATTTCACTGTCATTTGATGGTGGATGTGGTGAATAAGCAGCCAGTGATCAAAATATAGATTCTGAAGTTATTGAAAACGATCGTTTTGAGAATATGGTTGAGAGCGTGAATGTGAGGCAGATGTTGGATGTACTGTGGAAGTGCGCTCAGACGATGACAGCGATGGTAAAACCATCTGCTCAAATTAAACCCTTACATGTTTTAAAAGATAATGAAATATGCTTTATTTTATTCGTCTGTAATTGTCTTAAAATATCAAGAGTTTTTATTTTGTATTTTTTTTATAACTTTTTTGCTATTGCAGCAGTCAGAGATTCGACCCAGGGATACATAAGGGTCTCTAAAGACACGAATATCATGATTAGTGCAATATTTATGCGTTTAAGGGATAGTTTTGAACATAATCATTCATTACATCACATTACCTCTGTCTTTGTCTCGTTTTTATTCTTCTCTTATTTAATTTTCTTCCCTGGGCACCAGAGGGCTTCAGTCTTTTGTACACAGTGATAATTTATAAGTGAACACTGAACATCTTTTACAATCAGGTAACTGATGTACTGTATGTGGAAGTGCGGCTGTGCAGGGGAAGATCATGCGTCGAACTGAGGAGAGCAATCAATAGTTGTTTTTGTGGGACGATTGCTTTTTGTGTAACATTTTAAATGTACAGCATTGGAGTAGAATTGGAAAAAAAAATTTTTTTTTTAAATAAATAAATCTTTACTCATTTTGGCGCCCCTATGGATCAGCAGCGCCCCCAGCATTTGCCTATTCCGCCTATGCCACGGGCCGACCCTGCAACCATGCCAACCTCAGCCTACTGTTCAAAGCCAGTGTGCACGGATTCAATGCCCATACATTTCACCAAAAATGTAATCCTCAGGGGTCAACGGTGTGGAAGAGTGGAAGGTTTCTATTATTTTGTACTACTTTTCACATATTTGCTGAGAGAGTAATCCTTTCTGTGATGGTTGTGTGAATGCTCTGGTTTGAATTTTCATCAGGTTTTGGAGGACTCATGGAGAAACCATGGAGAAATGTGCAGTAAAACAAACCAAATGCAATGTCTTCTATAAAATAATTTAGTTATCTAAGTTATTAATTCATTTTAAGAAATATTTCTGACGTCTCTATGAGTACTTAAGGAATTTGTATTGAGGAATGCAAAGTCGGCAACACCAAAAGCTCAAAAAATATCAAAAAATGTATTAGTAAAAAATCACATAGCGTGTAACGTTTTGAGCACGCAGGCTCTTCATCAGTCTGATGAAAAGCCTGCATGCTCGAAACGTTACATATATATCAGTGCATATTTCTCTCCTAATTCAGACAAGTTTGAAGTTAAAGCTTCTTAATGATAAATCTGGCTTTTAGATATGCACAGCTTTTGGCCGCACATGATATTAATTGATGGACTGAAGTCGTGTAGATTACTTGTGGATTATTGTGATGTTTGTATCAACTGTTTGGACTCTCATTCTGATGGCACCCATTCACTGCAGATCCATTAGTGAGCAAGTGATGTAAAGCTAAATTTTACCAAATCCGCTCCAAACTCATCATGGATTGCATGAGAATGAGTACATTATCAGCAAATGTTCATTTTGGGGTGAACTATTCCTTTAAAAAATGAAATAGTTTAACGATACCCTTATTTACTTTTGCAAGTAGTGATTTTAGCATGGAAAATTTACTTTTAAGAGGCTCTTTTGTGGGAAGGTTTATTGTAGGAAGACAACAACATTTATTTAAATTATAATATTATTTTTCAGGTTCATCCTAAGCACAGTTTTTTTTTTCCAGCAGCTGTTACAATATTTTGTTTGTGAAAGAATTTGTGGTTTTACACAAGATATGATTGTGGTTTAATTTTCATTTGATTCTCTCTTTTTTAAGCCAAAAACTACATGTGAGTTTTTGTAACGCTTCTCTGGCATTTTGTATCACTGTGCTCCTACTCTTAGAGCACAATAATAGAGAGCTGAATCTGACAGAGATACACTCTTAATAATGAGTTCAGTGGATGTGCGTGATGTAGTCGACTGAAACCGATCTGGTATATCCTCAAAACTGCTCCGTGATCGGGCACCTTTACGCAGTAAATATTCTGGTTCTTTATTAAGATACTGTCTGTACCAGTAGAGATAGACATTTTCACTGTTTGTATCATACAAGCAACTCAGTGTTACACGCTCTTCTTCTTTTCTGTAAATATTAGTTTCCTTGGGTTGAATGCTGTCAGATAAAACACCTGCAAGACAATTTCACAACAGGTCAGGCTTTTCCACTTCTAAAAATACATAACATTTGTAAATGAAAATTACAATAACAAAAGAGTTTCTTAAACAAATGTAATGTTGTTGCAATAGAGTAAAAATACGAGCATGACTAATTCATTTTAATAAACAGTATGTTTGAGTCTGCTCAGATTAAATGTTTTATACCTGCTGTTGTCATTAGAATCAGTAGAAAGCATCGCTCCATGTTGGGAAGATTTAACTGTCTTTGTAAACTGAAGTTATTGTGTATGTGTGTTGTGGCCAGTTGTGCATCTGCAATGTGGGTGTGGTTTATTTAAACAACCTTCTCTGTTTTCTCTTATTAAAAGCAGAGATGATAAGATTGTTCCTTCAGTCAGGGTACACTAATTCAATTATGTTCATTATGTAACTATAAGGATCGTTCAAAGATAAACAAAATAGAGGAAATTTAGTGGCGTTAGAAAATTACAAATTACACAAATGTAAAAGGCAATAGGAACTGTCTTCTGTTGTTCCTTGCTCACGTTAATTCATTTCTGATATAGTTACAGTAGGTGACCTCTCTGAAATGTTGTATTGTACACAGCACCCCCCCAGTGGTGGCGTGACAAACATTTATTCTCCCATTATTCAAACACCCATGAGTCTAAACAAGGATAAAACATTTGGAAATCTAAAAAATATAAAGTATAATTAGTGTTGACTTTATTTATTGACATGTTTTAAAATAGTTATATAATTGGCCTATAGTGATATTCCATCAATGATCTCATTCAACAATGAGAATAGAAATACTAAGCAGTAGAAATACTAACCAGCTGGAAGATGTATTGTTAAATATGAATTTGAATGTTACATTAATCTGTGTGGATGCTGTTTGTTGTTTTTAACATCTCATTTTAGTACTATAGAGTCAGTCAGGTTCTTGTACGGTATGTTGAGTGTTTCCTGTCACTGTGGGCTGCAGAGCACAGTAATACAGAGCAGAGTCTGATACAGCAGCAGAAGAAATGATCAGATCCACACTGTTATCTTCTTTTCTGGGACTGATGGATATTCCAGAAACTGGAGGATTAGCTTGAGTAACTGATCCATAGTAATCCAGGATGAGGAACTGTGGTGGTGAAGCTGCATATTGTCAATACCAGTGAAGACTATTAACAGAACCTGTGTAGTTACAAGAAAGTTTCCCTCTCTGAGTCTCAGTGACAAATGATGCATCACTGTATGGGGTGATAGCATCTTTAGCTCTGTTACCTGCAAAACAAAGCTAATTTAAGCATGTTTAAAATTATTTATTATGTAATGATAATGATACATGTAATTTACCTTGAGTTAAAGTCAGCAGTATAAGCGCACAAGTGAACATGATGGTATTTGCTGTTTGCTTCAGTGATCTGTGATGCTGATCATCACTGAACTAATCTGTTTCACAGGCCTGTCTTAAGCTCCGCCTTTTGACATAACTCTCTTACAAAGCACTTGTTATTTTTAAAATAATATAATTTCTCAAATGTTTAATGTACTTAGGGATATGATGTGTTTTGCATAGTATTGTTCAGTTTCATGTCACTTTGGGCTCCGTCTAATACTTTAGCAGAGGAGATCTCCAGAATCACATGGGCTTTCTTTTCATTTGGTTTTCCAGAGAATTGAGGATCTATAGATCTACAATTTGGACTTTTGTGAAACTTTCCCAGTAGCATGAAGTATGACTAAAAGGTATCAGGAGCCGATCCAGGATACTGGTGATACCACTGCAGACCAATCGCTGAGGACTAGCTACAGGACATAGTTGTAGTGTCCCCCTCTGTCCCAGGCAAACACCTTAGTTTTGACTGGTGTCATGACATTCCCAAAACTCACACCAACTCACAGATAGGATTCAAATTTATATCATTTAAATAAAAATGTAACATGCCACATCAGAAGTGCAAACAAGAAAATGATATCAACCTGGCACTTTGGGATAGAATGAAACGGAAACAAAAAGCATAATTAGGATGTTGCTTTAGTTCATCTGCAGAAGTGTGTTACTGAAATAAAGTTGTATTTATTTTCTAGGAGGGCATGTCTCCAGCTAGCACCTCCCCTTAAAATTACAGCATTTATGTTCAGCTCATAATCCGCTGTAAGAGTGATATTTATCTTTTATCTATTTATATTTGTTTTTATAACATTTTCTATGTAAGCAAACATTCTTCAAACAATAAAAATTTATTTTGGATACAAAAGTGGCTCTAGGAAAATCTGACTCACATTGACAGGCGCTCTGCCATTCAGCCAAACGAATGAGGAGTTATGAATCACATGAGCACAACAGTCACTTTTCATAGTAATAATTGCTGAATGAAAACTTTATGCTTAATTTTATTTATCTCAGTTATGTTTTAGCAGGTGTTGCATCCTGTTGTTCACAGAGACTTTGTGGCTCACATAAAGTACAGCTGTGGTTTGATTTTTAGTTGATCAAATATGGTTCAAAGCAGTTATTTCGTGTGAGTTTTTGTAAAGCCTCTCAGGCATTTTGTATCACTGGGCTCCAACTCTTAGAGCACAATAATAGAGAGCCGAGTCTGACAGAGTTACACTGTCAATAGTGATTTCAGTAGATGATTGGGATGTAGTCGACCGAAACCGACGATCTGGTATATCCTCACCGCCCCATGATCGAGCACCTTTCCACAGTAAAAACTGGGGTTCTCTGTTTAGATACTGTCTGTACCAGTAAAGCATAACATTATTGCTGCTTGTATCATATTTGCAGCTCAGTGTCACAGACTCTTCTTCTTTCCTGATTATATCATCCTTGTCTTTTGGTTCAATGCTGTCAGCAAATACACCTGCAAGAGAATGAATTATATTTCATGAAAGGTGAATTATACTCCTTTGTAACAATATGTGATGTCAGCTTTCTAATGTAATATCAATTAAATAAATGTCTACTTAAATAAGACAGATTCCTTAATCTGTTTTAAACTAGTGATGATATTTAAAATGCACTTTACCTGGTACTGTTATAAGAATCAGTAGAAAATATATCTCCATGGTGAGAAAGTTACATATAATCTAGGCCTATCAACATATGCTTGATGATTTTAAGTTGAAAGGTAAATGTATGAATGTAATGGAAAGTAATCTGTGCAGCTATCATGTCTGTAAATGTGGGTGTGGTTTCTGATGTTTAGACCACCTTCTGTCTTTCCACATTAAACCTGAGATAACTGTCAGTTAACAGGATTTCCTCTTGATCTGTTATATAAAGCTCAGAGTTACTGTCTCTTTGTGTGTTTGACATCTTTGATGGCTGATGACAAACATACGTATATCACAAAACTGATGCATTCATAATAGAGACAAAAAAATAGCAAAAATGCTCCAACCAAACAGTAGATGATAATTGTTAACTTTTGTTGTCACAACGGACATTTCATAAATATTTTCACAGGTTTATTGGCTTACATGACTTTCATAAAGACTATATGAATGAAGAGAGTGTGATGTTCAATCACTAGCAATTTTAAAATCAACTTGTCCAAACATTTAATTTTAACAATCATGAATGCAACATTAACAATGTATTTTAATCAATAGTGTACATCTTTATTTTGAATGCGAAACTCAGAGTAATTACAAATCAGAATTATATTTTATTAATAGATGTATGCCACACCGCGACACAAGGATACGTCTTCTACATTTGTTTACGCTTTGATTTGAATGAAAAAAGCACACTCAGGATGCGGCTGAAACACAAGAGCGTACGCTGTTTGCATCCAGCGGATGTTCTCCAAAATGGCGCTACGCTGAACCAGAATTGTTAAAAAAAGTAATTGTTTTGTTTTCTTTGCACAGAAAAAGTGTTCTCGTTGCTTCATTAAATTCATGTTGAACCACTGATGAAAGATGGACTATTCTGACTATGCTTTTCATACTTTTCTGGGCCTTGAAAATATTATTTACTTGGCTGTCAATGGCAATGAGACAGTCACAAACCTCCCGATTTCATCTAAAATATCTCAAATTGTGTTCCGAAGACGATAACATAGTGATTTTAGCATGGAACAATTCATTTTCAGAAGCTCTTTTGTGGGAAGGTTTATTAGGGCATGCCAAAAATAAGTATTGAAATTGTAATCTTTTATACTTTTCTCCTAAGCACAGTTCTTCCAGCAGGTGTTGCAATATCGCGTTTGTGAAAGAAGTGTTGTGGTTAGCAGAAGATATAACTGTGGTTTAATTCTTATTTTATCTATTTTTTAAAGGCAAAATGCTACATGTGAGTTTTTGTAAAGCTTCTCAGGCATTTTGTATCACTGGGCTTCTACTCTCAGAGCACAGTAATAGAGAGCTGAATCTGACAGAGTTACACTCTTAATAATGAATTCAGTGGATGCATCTGATGTAGTCGACTGAAACCGAGTGTCTGGTATATTCTCATAACTGCTCCGTGATTGAGCACCTTTATACAGTAAATATTCTGGTTCTTTGTTTGGATATTGTCTGTACCAGTAGAGATAGACATACTTGCTGCTGGTATCATATAAACAGCTCAGCGTTACACGCTCTTCTTCTGTTCTGTAAATAGTAGTTTCTTTGTCTTTTGGTTGAATGCTGTCAGACAAAACACCTACAAGACAGTTGGACAAATTGAACAGGTCAGCTGGATTCTCCACGTATCCAAAAATGCACAACATGCATGAATAAAAATTACACTTGCAGACATTTTCTTCAACAAATATAATGCCATTATTGTAGAACCATTACAAAAAGTTAGCACGGGCAAACATTTTAATATAAATTATATTTGAGTCTGCTCAGATTAAATGTTTTATACCTGGTGCTGTTAAGAGAATCAGTAGAAAGCATCTCTCCATGTTAGGAAGGTTTACTTGCTTGCTACTGAATGAACTGAAGTTTCAAAGTAAATATATGATTGTAGTAGCCTATTGTGAAGCCATAGTGTGGGTGTGGTTTATTTAGACCTGCTTCTCTGTCTTTCCTTTCTTAAAAACTGAGATGTTAAGAGTGTGCCTTTAGTCAGTATATAAAGATCTTAACATAACTATACTTCTTGTTGAATAAGTCTCTTCCTATGCTAATTCAATTTTATCAGCAAGTGTAACTTTGATAGTGTTCATTATGTTACTATAAGGATCATTCAAATCTAAACAGAATAGAAGCTATTTAGTGAGTTAGAATATTATTATTTTAATATTGAGGTATGTGCTTGTGATATTATATTTGGTGTTGAAATATTATATATGGAGTGTTGATTGACATCTATATGCATTATTGATCAAGTGCATTTTATGAGGAAAAACAAACCATTTAGGCCCTTTGAAATCTGTTACAAAATTATTGATTCAGTTAATTTAACAGTCTTATGAGAAATATGTCTGAGCCTGCTTTTTGGCATTATTCATTTTCACAACATTTAAGCACAGTTTCACCAAATTACACAAATGTAGAGAGTAAGAAGAACCATCTTCTGTTGTTCCTTGCACATGTGAATTCATTTCTGACAGTTAGGCATCCTCTCTGAAATGTTTTAATGTAAACAGCACCCCCCAGTGGTGGTGTGACAAACATTTATTCTCCCATTGACCACATCCATGAATCTACCAAAGATAAAGCAGTTGGGAATCTGAAAATTATAAAGGATTATAAATGTTGATTTTATTTAAGTAATATGTTTTAAAATAGTTATATAATAGTTATATAGTGATATTCCATCACTGGTCTCATTCAATAATGAGCATTTACTAAATCAATACATGTACGTACAAAATACTAACCAGTTTGAAAATGTATAATTAAATATGAATTTGAATGTAACATTCACCTGCGTGGATGCTGTTTGTTGTTTTTGATATCTCATTTTAATACTATAGAGTCAGTCAGGTTCTTGTACGGTGTGTTGAGTGTTTCCTGTCACTGTGGGCTGCAGAGCACAGTAATACAGAGCAGAATCTGATACAGCAGCAGAAGAAATGATCAGATCCACGCTGTTATCTTCTTTCCTGTGACTGATGGATATTCCAGAAACTGGAGGATTAGCTTGAGTAACTGATCCATAGTAATCCAGGATGAGGAACTGTGGTGGTGAAGCTGCATATTGCCGATACCAGTAAAGACTATTAACAGAACCAGTGTAGTTACAAGAAAGTTTCCCTCTCTGAGTCTCAGTGACAAATACTGCTTCACTGTATGGGGTGATGACATCTTTAGCTCTGTTACCTGCAAAAAAAAACAAAAGAAAAAAAAGTGTGGATCTGAACGTTGCTGAGCATATTTAAAATGAGAATAATGTAATGTAATGAGTTCATGTAAGATTTTTACCTTGAGTTAAAGTCAGCAGTATAAGCACATGCATGAACATGATGAACAGGCTGCTGCTCAGTGATCTGTGATGCTGTTCACTGAAGGAGTCTGTGTTAAGCTCCGCCTCCTAACATGATAATTGCATAAATAGCTAAAATTATGAAACACAAAACCAAAAACACTTGTGGAGTGGAACCAAAATCTGAATCTGTGACAGTATTGTTGATTTTGTGTTCAATATGTACCTTGTGTTTTCATGCACCTTGTTGATTTTATGAAGTTGCACCAGAACAACGGATAAAGGTTATTGATTGATCATTACTCTACCTCAAGCTAAAACTATATAAGTAATATTATTTAGATTATTAGTAACAATAAATTGTGATGTGATGTCATGCTTTTCATGATTAAACAGAGAGAGAGAGAGAAAGAGAGAGAGAGAGAATCATTTTAATCTTAATGAAGTTCTAATACGTAAGTTAGGGAGGAGCGAGCCCATCTAATCATTCAATCAACAGCCAGAGTATATAAGCAGCTGCTTACCTCTCTCAAGTCTCAGCTGTTTCAGCAACATCCTGTAGTGTTGTTCAGAACCAGGCCAAACATACCGGACTTCCAGCTTTTCCTACAGATGACGAACTTTTCTTTTGTACCGAGACTCCATCAGTCGCAACCCGCAAATCATCGGAATCCACGGATCCAAACCAAGAGACTCCCTCTGAGCAGTTCGGTCGCAAATCCAGCGCTCATCCAAACCAAGCTCCAGAAGACTACTCTCTCCTCCACCTTCAAGATCACCAGCGATAACTGCGCTTCGTCCATCTCTCCATCCTGCTGCCGCCATTCCTCTGATTTCAAAACAATCAGCGTTCGCGCGCTAATCCAGAGGCCGTGGCAAACAAGGGGGGAAAACTACAGCTGCACGTACTTCCTCGTCCGCCAGCCTTCCCGTCCGGTCGACAACAGCGGCCCCAAAAACAGTTCCGCAGTCTCCAGCACTCACGACTTCTCTTATACAGGCCTATCCACTTCCAAGTATCCTTTAACGTCAAAGCTTTTTGAGGGTGCTAAATCAGCTTAACACAAAGCCTTTATTTTCCATTTCATAACATGATTACCCTGATTTTATCTATTTAGGTTGGCCGCATGACTTCCACCTTGGATAATGCTTTATTCTTATCCAGAGATGATTGTTTAATAGCAATTACACAATGTTTGCTCTCGTTCATGGAACGAAATTTGCTACATAATCTCATTAAGCTGTTTCATGTTTTCTGCAGGCTACTTCACTTCAGATCACCCTACTTCGAATCAGATGATGTCGTTCAAGTGATCTTTTCAAAAGTCCTTTCTATGGACTGTTTCAACGGCAACAACTTAAACAAACGTTACTGCGCAAGCGTGCGTTTAGTGTTGCCAACTATTTTCAATGGAAAGTAGCTAAAGTTTGCTCGAAACGTCGCTAAATGTCGCTGGATGACGTCATGCGTAAATTTGCATATTGATGACGTAATCACGTCCTATTTTGCATTCTGCCTAAAATGACGGTGTATAACTGTTTTTCCTAATCCGTGCTCACATAATGTACTTTAATATACAAGCCGAGTGTCCAGTATAAAACTGTTATAATTTAACGTTACATATTTTCTGTTAGACAACGGAACTGAACTTGTAAAACCAGCAGTTACGTCATCTGCAATGATACAATTCTTAATATATGAGTTTAATAAGTTTAATTAAGTTTATTGTTGTGTATGAGTAAGTACAGTCTCTCAGACGTAGCCCAGTAAGCGATCTTAGAGGCGTTCAGAAACTGGAATGAACTAAAGCTCTGCGACAGTGAGAAAAAACTGTCAAATTAAACAGTTTTATTTCAAACAAAGGAAGCAAGCAAGTGATTGGTCCGTGCCAACACCGTGTGCACATGCGCAGCTCATTCACATCCATGTCAGCTGCCGTGCGGTCACTGGAACGTGCTGCTCCTCTCAGCCGGAGCCAGCACTCACTGATCAGAGCAGACACAGGGAGAGGTGTAACTCAAGATCTCGCGCTCGCAGGACAGTACTGGCCACATTTGGAAAATTGCTACGGTTTTTCCAAAAGTCGCTAGATTTAAAAAAATAAATAAAAAAATAAAAATAGCTAAAGGGGTCTGAAAAGTCGTTAAATCTAGCAACAAAGTCATTAAGTTGGCAACCCTGCGCGCGTTCGTGGCCTTACTTATCTTACGGTAGACATCCAATATAGTCAATATCAACAGCCAAGTCCCTCTGGAGTAGATTCTTTTTCGATAACAAGCTAAATATGTTTGCTACATAAATCAAACGGACTGAGATGCAGCGATAACTACTTGTCGAAGGTGCAAATTCATTCTCTGCCAGCAGGAGATGCCTTAAAGCGGGAGAACTAACGATAGAGGTTTCACCAGTAACGGCTGCCGGGCTGTAAACTGAGCTTACAAGCTTTGCTTTATCAGGCACTTAACATGCAAGATGAAATTAAAATGACCTCGAACATTTTCTAAAAGACAGTGTTCCTCAGAAATACAGTGGTTAAAAAACACCCGCGCTTCGATTTGACTTTTAAACGTGCATTACATGCTCATGCTTATTCAACAAAGCCTTTTTGGAAAATTGGTCAGTTTTGATATCATAATGGGTCGCCACAAATAAATGTATGTGAAACATCCCACAGCACAACAACCTGAGCCCAACGTCAGTACCCTTTAAACGAATACAGACCGGAGGTTTGATGAAACCGTCCCTAGAACCCCAGATGCCATGTTCAATTTGGCTTTCCTCGGCTTCCTCAGAGTCTCAGAATTCACCACCAACCCAAACAAAACCGACCAACTGAAATGCAGCCATTCAATCTTCATTTTTGCAACGGTGGAGGGGGGCTAGCAACCAGCCTGGGGTGGCACGTGAATCTTAATTTAAATATAAAAATGTGGTCGACTAAAATACTAGTCTATTTTAGTGCCTAAAACACAGTTGAATACAGTGAATTTCTACTTAACTGTAATTTAGATATTTGCGAATTATTGTATCTCGTAACATGACAATTTTTGTATTATTCCTCACCTTCAGGTATCGTGACAAAGGGGTTGACTATAGCTTTATCGCTCTGTCAGTTTGGTTCTGGCTCTCAAAATCCCCAAACGTGTTCTCTAACATTACATACTCATGGATGAGACATGCAGTTGGCGATAAGAATGTGAAAAAACAACAGCACATAAATGCCAGAACGTAAAACGAGTTGTTTTATGCATTTAAATGGTTTCATTTTTGTTTGTACCTCTAAAATGAATGAAAAATTGTTAATTTTCTAGCATAAGTGCATTGTGCATTAAATCAAAATCCATATCAGCTTGAGCCTCATTGTGATCTGCAATTGCAGGATAGCCTATATTTTAGTATGCATCTGAGAGACGTTCTGAAATGTAATGCATGCATACATGCATGCACAGTTTGCAGCTTTAATGACTTTACCGATGACAGAACCACGTCGTATGCCCATAGTTTCTTGTGCATTTATTTATGACACCGCGATCAGAGTGAGCGCCGTGACGGCCGACAGGACAGGGAAGTTTGCATTACTGACATATAGCCTAACAGCATATCATTGCTCTACTGAAGCTCGTTTGGCTGGTGTACAATTTCCACCCTCATTCGACTCGCGCCTGGTGCTGAGGCAAAGCAGAAGCACGCGTCTGGAAGTCTCGTTTGATGTGGATGCAAACAGAGCAGGGTGGCCGAAGAGGTGGCCAAGTTTAGATCAGGTGATTCAGATGCGTGCGCGGAAAACTTCTCTCACAGCGCTCGACTGTTACTCCAACAATCCCGAGCATCTTACATGCTCCCTTTTGCCTTCGGGCAGTCCTTATATCAAGTCCTGACACGCGAGTTGAACGAGGACACACGCGGTGGCTGTAATGCATAGACGGACATCATGCGAAACTTGGAGAGTGCCAAAATAAAGGTGCCTTTTACTACAGATATCGATATTTTACGCGTGGCATCGTACCGTCACACATCATATCAATACATTGAGAATCGTTTCAACCCCAGCAGCCACTTCAACAGCCCAGAAAGTTGTTTCCGATCACCAAAATTAAATGCTGGGCCGGTGGACACCCCATACCTGCGAATCTCATGTTCGAGCTGATCTCGTCATGGCGGCACATATACAAACATTTGAAAGGGTGTAGAGAAGATTAGCATGGCCCCTGCGAAAGGATGACATGCAAATCCATGAAGTGCTTCATCTTTTCAGGGGCGGCCGTGGCCTGGTGTATGGAGTGCCGGACTTGTGGCCCAGGGGCATGGGTTTGAGTCTCTGCTCCGGCAAAACGGTCCTCGGCTAGGGTAGGACCCTTGGGCGGGGCGCCGAGCCCCCAACTGCTCTCCGGGTGCCGCATCGTCGGCTGCCCACTGCTCCGGGTGTGGGTGCACTTGGATGGGTCGTGTGCAGAGAACACATTTTTTGCTGCTGATTATACTCCGTATAATTGTGTATGTGACAATGACAAATTCTTCTTCTTCCATCACATTAGACAAGCTCACCAATCACTAGCATCCCTCCAAGTCTGCACCACTCCCCTCTAATATTCCGCTTTCCCCCGCTTACCTAGCCCCGCAGGGCTCCTTTTTCGTCTGGATGCAGTGAGAGCTCTCCCTTTTCGGATTGGCGGAAGCTACCACTCCTGGAGTGGGCTCTCCCATTCGAATCGCCGTGTGGGCTAACCCCATCCAGATTCCATCCAGGCTCTCCCGTTCGAGTCGCAGTGTGGGCTCTCCCGTTTTGATGGCAGAATGAGATCTCCCTTGATTCATATAGGGGGCTCTCTCCTTCAAACCGCGTGGGAGCTCTCCCGATCGAATCGCAGTGGGGGCTCTCCCTTTCTGAATCGCTGTGAGATCCTCCATGTTCTTATCCATGGAGGCTCTCCCGTTCGGATTGCAGTGTGAGCCCTCCCATCCGAACAAGTGGACTGGAGGTACCAGGATCGTCCGTCCCTCGGGTGCAGCGGGCCCTCACGTCCTTATGCCTTCCAAACCCTCGTTTCGGAAGCACGGTAACCCTACGTCTATCTGTACTCCGTAGGCTGCCTCTTTCTGTGGCGGGGGGGGGGTTCGCTTTGGACATCAGCGGCCTGTCTCCCCTTAGGACCAAGGGCACCCTGCCCCATCCGTGACATCTGGGGTCCCTTGTTATTTGACTTCATAGGGCTCCACGGTGCAGATGTGCGGCGGGGTGTTCTCCAGCCCCGCACTCAAACCTCCAGTCCTAAAATACTCCCGCAGGAGTTCTTTCAGAAAGTCACTGCCGCAGCAGTGCAATGGCAAGACGCACCCTAATTAAACTTCCAAGCACAGGTATCTCACCATCATCCTTTCTTAACTTAAATTCCACATCTTTTGGGGGGTATCACCATTAGCCTTCAAATATTTGAGTATCCCGGATACCTTAATCTTCAAATATCTCATTCATCCCTGTCCAACTTGCTGTCCCAATTTATTCTGCTCTTTTGGGGGGTATATCAGAGCTCGAGCCGAAGCTGCTTCATCGAGCCCCTCATCAGCAGACAGCAAGCCAAATAAAGTTTACTCGATTACCTAATGATTATATGGGCAAACGAACTCGTTAAATGAAGTTCTAATACGTAAGTTAGGGAGGAGCGAGGCCATCTAATCATTCAATCAACAGCCAGAGTATATAAGCAGCTGCTTACCTCTCTCCAGTCTCAGCTGTTTCAGCATCCCTCCACCTCCCCAATCTCCACCTTCTTCTTAGGTACCTTGCCCTTCGTAATCACTTTTTATCAAGTCCCTGGGGGGGGTATATCAGAGCTCGAGCCGAAGCTGCTTCATCGAGCCCCTCATCAGCGGACAGCAAGCCAAATAAAGTTTACTCGATTACCTAATGATTATATGGGCAAACGAACTCGTTAAACGGCTCCTATTTTATTAGCCCACCAGATGGCAATATACTCTCACTGAAGGAATATTATTGCTACTGTCATTATTGACACTTTTTTTCTTAATTAGGTTAAATTAGGATTTTGGAGCTTGGAGCCCATATATAGCTTATACAGTAAATCATGGAAATGTATTTATAAATATCACCTAACGCCAGAATGTGTTGATTTAATAGTCTTGTGGAACGGTTACTTTTCAACACAAGCAGTCTCAGCTTTCAAACCCATCTGCACACACACAATGTAAGCAACCAAATATAACTGTGCATCAGAAACATTAGTTTGCATTTTATTTTGGGTTTTTTCATTCCATATTTCTGCAATTCTGTGGTATGATTTACCCTTTATGTAGGGAGGGTTTTTGTACAGCGTAGTGTGTTTTCCTGTCACTGTGGGCTCCAGGGCACAGTAGTACGTTGCTGAGTCTTTCACTTTAGCAGAGGAGATTTCAAGATATGTGTGGGTTTTCTCTTTATTCAGTTTCCCAGAGAATCGAGGATCTAGTTCCACAACTTTAGATTTCTGTAAAACTTTCCCAGTAGCATGCAGAATGACTAAAAGAAATTCAGGAGCAGATCCAGGATATTGGCGATACCAATATAGACTCGCTGCTGAGGAGTAGTTGCAGGACAGGGATATAATGTCCTTTTCTGTTTTGTATACTTCATTGTGGACCGGTGTGATGACATTCCCAAAAATATTGCCTGCAGAAAGAAATATTACAATTTAACTTGTGGATAAACTGATAAGCAAGCAATAAACTAAAATCCTACCAGTCTGTAACAGAATACATACCCGCAAGAGAAAACAAAATAAAAACAAAGAGTAGGCCTATCATTGTTCAGGACAATATGCAAGTAAACCAGCAACACCTGTTACTGTTATGAAGTACGCATTTCATTTTCCTCCAGTTAGAATGTCTCAGTAGCCCCTCCCCTAAAGCTGTAATTCATAAACTCATCAAATGTATGGAAACCCATTTCAAAATGTAAACTGTTTTTTTTTCTTAAATATCAATTTTATGTCATTGCTGTCACATCTGATTAACCTAATGTATCTTTGCTGTATATAACTTTATTTCTTTAAAAAAAGAAAAACTTAATGACACCAAATATTTGACCGATATTTAAACCACACTTTAAAAAGTACCTGTTATGAGAATCAGGAGTTCACAATGTTTAACAAACAATATATAAATACCATACAATTGTGTTATATGTTCATACAATTAAGTTCTCAACTACAAGTTTGAGGAAGCCTAAAGAGGTGGACCTTTAACCAACAAAATGTGGGGGTGCACTTTTTTCTTCAGCAGGTGTGACCGCATCCTGTTGTCTTGTGGTTTAAGACACATAGTTGTGGTGGATCACTGACACACTAATTATGTGTGAGTTTTTGTAAAGCGTCTGTGGACTTTGCATCACTGGGCTCCTACTTTTAGAGCACAGTAATAGAGAGCCGAATCTGACAGATTCACGTTATTAATGGTGAGTGAAGTGGATGTCGGAGATGTAGTTAACTTATAACGCTTGGCTGATACAATCACTCCACCAGACGAGCGAGAACTTTTACAGAACAAATACTGAGGTTCTCTATTAGGATATTGTCTGTACCAGTAAAGCAAAACATTATTTTTGCTTTTATATGTGCAGCTCAGTGTCACAGATTCTCCTTCTCTCCTGGTTTTATTTGTACCTTCTTCTTTTGGCGCAATGCTGTCAGCAAATACACCTACACAAATTAATTTTGCATTAGAATGATAATGTAAAAAAGGTAACATGCTCTTCTAATATAAAATACTAAATTAAAGCATTTAAATAAAATATGTAATGTTACAATAATGATACTGTCACTTTTTATATTATTTCTTTCATATTTTTCAAGTCTTTATAATGGTATGTGTATATAAATGACATTTAAAAAAAGAGTACCTGTCATAAGAATCAGCAGTCGACATCTGTCCATGTTAATATTCTGGGTGATTTATTTTGTTTTAATCCTAATAATGTTTGCAGAGATACGAGAGACTGTAACGACAAACTTTAGGGATTCCCTGTATTTAATGTGAATGAAGAAAAAGAAAAAAATAACTGACATGGCAGTTTGAATGGATGTAGACATTCTAATGTGTATTTGCAAAGTGGGTGTGGTTAGTAACATCACCCACCCACTAATCACACAGGTTTGTTTTGCTATAAAGCTACTTTGACTACTGTGACATTTTCTATCCCCTAACTGTTCTGCATTGATATATTTTCATTAAGACATTCAGTATGTTCATTCATGTTTCAAGCCCCAGTAATAATTTGGGGACATTCATGATATTCCAGACATTCTACAGGTCATCAAAAACAGCACTCCTACAACATTCCTGGCTAACTTGGATTGTTATCATTGACAGGGTATTGCTAAACAGTGATGTTGTAATAAGAGCTTTTTTTGTTCTATGTTTCTGTGTTTCCTGTGACTGTGGGCCTCAGAGCACAGTAGTACAGAGCAGAGTCTGACACTTTGGCAAAGGAGATGATCAGATCCTCATGGATTTCTGTTTTTCTGTGATTGATGGTTATTCCTGGAATGGGTGGATTAGCTGGAGTTGTAACCTCTGAATCTTCCAGTATGATAAACTGTGGTGGTAAATCTGCATACTGGCGATACCAGTGAACACCACGAGCAGAACCGCTGTAGTTACAGGAGAGTGTCACATTGATACGCTCAAGAGCAAATTCTCTGTCACGTTTTGGAGTGATGACTTCTGAGGCTCTGGAACCTGCAAATGAAAGTGACATTAATTGTAACACAACCATACACACATCTTGTAAAAACACAACATTTATATATTAATCTTTCATAAAGACTTGAAACAGTAGTATAATATATTATCATATTACGTATTCTGCTAAATGCATAAATGTATCACAGTATATACAGTATAGTATTTTAGTAACATATTATTTTAAAATATTGCAATATTATACCTTCTGTTAATAATATCAGTATGATAATATAGATTAACATGTTCACGCAACAAATTGCCAGGAACAAGCTAAACAAAGAGCAGCTGCTTCACACAGAGATTGATTGTGACTTTATCTGTGTGCTAGTGTTAAACTCCTCCTCTTGCCATTATTTATATGATAGCTATGCTGGTTTATAAAGGACAGAGGACTACTGTAAAATAAATATATTTTTATTTGCTTGTTTTTATTATTTTTTTCATTTTGTATACTGAATGGTTTCAAAATTGTAAAAATGATTTAGAAAAATAAATGTTAAGTGATAGCTTCACATGCCCTTACATATTTAATCTCCCAAATTCGCAGGTGTTGCCACATTCTAATTTCTAGAGCTGTGGTGTTTAAAAAATAATCAATTGTGGTTTGATGCTATTTGATTAAAGCTTGTTCAAACCACATTGTGTATTTGAGTTTTTGTAAAGCTTCTCTGGTATTTTGTATCACTGGGCTACTCGAAGTGCACAATAATAGAGAGCTGAATCTGACAGAGCTGCTTTATCAGTAATGAGTTCAGTGGATGATTGGGATGTAGTCGACCGAAACCGATAATCTGCTATATTCTCATAGCTCTCTGATCGGGCACCTTTGAGCAGCAAAAATTGAGGTTCTCCATTTGGATACTGTCTGTACCAGTAAAGCCAAACATTATTGCTGGTTGTATCATACGTGCAGCTCATTGTCACAGACTCTCCTTCTTCCTTGATTATATTAGTATCTCCTTCTCTTGGTTCAATTTTGTCTGCAAATCCACCTGAAATGAAATGCAATTTTATACATTATGATCTAGAATATATGATCATTATTGTTTCAATAAAACATGTTACAAATGCATTTTCAGTAAGTGTAACATCAGGGTGAGGTTTGCTTTGCATTAAAATGTTATATTGTTTGTTCAGCCTTTAACTGTGTTTATTGTGATTTGGTATATTTACCTGTAACGGCAATGAGAATCATGAGTAGCATCTGCCTCTCCATTTTGACACTCAAGATGTAGTTTGTATTTCTATTACTGATAGATTTAGAAAACTGTAATGTGAATCAATCTGTGGTGGTCTGCAGTACATTAAATGAATGCACCGAGTGAAGTTCCACTGTATGCTAACATTGTGGGTGTGGTTAGTGAAATGTGCAACACAATTTAAAAGCTTCTGTAATTCATAAGAGAACAGACTTTTCTAGTGTTACAGCCTCCTCAGAAGGACATGGTCATAAATGGGGAGCAACATCCATGTTGGTGAGATATTAAAATATATAAATGAATGGTGGAGCCATGCCACGCCGCATTGCTGCAGTAATTCAGGCAAAGGGAGACCCAACTAAGTATTTAGTGCTGAGTGCTGTACATGCTCATACTTTTCATGTTCATACTTTTCAGTTGGCCAAGATTTTTAAAAATCCTTTCTTTGTATTGGTCTTAAGTAATATTCTAATTTTCTGAGATACTGAATTTGGGGTTTTCATTAGTTGTCTGTTATAATCATTAAAATTAAAAGAAATAAACACTTGAAATATATCAGTCTGTGTGGAATGAATGTATACATTATACAAGTTTCACTTTTTGAATGGAATTAGTGAAATAAATAAACTTTTTGATGATATTCTAATTATATGACCAGCACCTGTATACTTAATAATGCAATGTTATTAGCTTGGTTAACTAAAACACATTTCGAAGTCAGGCTTTTGGTTTAATAAAATAATCATTATTCATAAATTACGTAAAACCTGAATTTGTTCTTACATTTTTTTATTTTATTTTTATCCTAAAAAGGTTTTCCCTTTTAAGACTGTTTCAGCATATGCGGCAGTATCCCACCTTGACCCGATGATAATAATAATTAAATAGTTTTCCTGTGCCTCAGTGGTAGAGCATTGCGTTAGCAGCGCAAAAGGTTGTGGGTTCAATTCCCAGAGAACACACATACAAAAAATGAGGGTTCTGTAACAATTATCCAGATTTGTGGAAAGCATGTCTGCATATAGCTACAATTAAGTTTAAAATAAAGACTAATTATATACATTTTATTTTCTAATGTCACATATAATAAACATATATATGTATGTAATAAAATGTCAGTAGTAATATTCCACATGCGTTAATACTTTCCTGATGTAACGAGGCTTCAACAGATTGAGGATTAATTTGCAGGTTTATTGAAAACATGGTAGAACAGACGAGGTCAATCACAAGCAAACACAACAGTAAAGGCAAGACAACTCGGAATCCAAGGACGGGCATGAGAACAGGGCAGACAGCAATAAAATAGAAATCAGCTACCAATAGCTGAGAGTCCAGGGTAGGCAGCAAGCAATCACGATGAGAGTAAACAATCCAAGACAATCCACAGGTAGACAAGGCATGGACAGAAACACTCAGAAATGCACACCAGGGTAATACAAGACTTCACAAAGAGGGAGAGTCGGAGAGCTGTATAAATAGTCCATTAATGCAGGTCAGGTGCATATGCAATCAGGACCAGGTACGTGAGTGGGAAATTAAGTCCAAATGCAGTTCAATACTCAGGGGAGAGCTCCCTCTGGTGGCGAGCGGGAAACACAATGGGGGTCTCGTTTGTGACACATGAAATACAGGTTTTTGCACAGTGTAGTTTCTTTTCCTGTCACTGTGGGCTGCAGAGCACAGTAGTACAGAGCAGAATCTGATACTTTAGCTGGGGAGATGATCAGATCCACATGGCGCTCTCCTTTTCTGTGATTGATGGTTATTTCTGGAACGGGTGGATTAGCTGGAGTTGTTACCCCTGAATACTCCAGTATGAGAAACTGTGGTGGTAAACCTGCATACTGGCGATACCAGTGCACACTACGAGCAGAACCGCTGTAGTTACAGGAGAGTGTCACATTGTCACCCTCAAGAGCAAGTTCTCTGTCACGTTTTGGAGAGATGACTTCTGAGGCTCTGGAAGCTGAACCACACTCAAAAAAAAAAGTTGTTGAACGAACTTAAAAAAATTAGAGTAAACTTTTCCACGAAATTTAATTACATTTTTCCACCAAAATCTAGTTTGTTTGAAATGAGTTGTTGTAATCTTGTTGTATAAACTTAAATTTCTTCAGTGAAGACTACACAAAAAAATTGGGTCATTCCTACTAGATAAAGATCAGTAGCCTACACTCAAGAAAATAATTCATTGGTTGAATTGTAATTTGAGTTGGGCCAACTCAATTTGATCAAATATAGTTTAAATTAAATTGATACATTGATGAAGTGATGTTTTTATGCTTGCTAAAACATTTAACTGGATAATAAATTGTTTCTACACTCAAAATGAATTATTTGTTGGATTTACTTAATTTTAGGCATTAGCCAATTTGTTAGGCATAGCATATGATGATATTGTTACATCCATGGCATGCCCATAATTGTTTCTTTGTAATTAAAACAACTTTGTTTCATGTTAGCTGGTCTTCAACCCAAGCACATGCTCTACACTTTACCACAATGGTAACCCCCCAAAACACTAACATACCAGAAACTCTTTTAAATACAAACATAAAAGAACATTAAACATTAACAAGTCTCCCAATTTTATCATCTAAATAAAAAATGCCTAAAATAACATTTTATTTCAAGATTTACTCTCCTTATCCAGCCCTGTGCAAAGCATGATGGGAAGGGAAATCCACTTCCTAGTTACACAAGTAAAATCGAACGAAAAATATTCTTGTTGACTCAATAAAAAAAAAACGTGTAAACCTAATTGTTTTTAAATTACATTGTTTATATTTAATAAAATTAAGTTGGGACCATTTTTACCAAGAGTTATGTTGTATGAGCTCATTTTAATTAATGAAATTGAACAAAGAGCAAAAATAATTTTTTTGAGTGCATAATTGTGGTGTTAAATGCAGTTTTCAAACACTTCTGATGTAATAAAATACTTTTACAATACTATACCTTCAGTTGATGACAGCAGTATAATAATATAGATCAGCATGTTCACTCACTGAACTAAGAACAAGCTAAAAACAGAGCAGCTGCTCCACACAGTGTTGTGTGATGTTCATCTTTACCCAGCTGTATGCTGTATAGTGTCTATGCTAAGCTCCTCCTCCTATCCTGACGTTGAGTCTGAATAACATTGCAACAAAGAAAAGATTAATGCAGATTATTGAGCATGCATATGTAAAATATATACTTTTTTCTTTTAATTCTTTATTTTTATTTATACAGACATTGTATTGCCATTTTGCTCAAAGATGTGAGTTCCTATATTTTTTATTGAGACTTATTATACAACATAAAAGAGAAAAAGAGACAACAGAACAAACAAAGTAACACGAGAAAAAAAATATGCAATACATGCTAAATTACATTCACATGCCCTTATGTAACCCTTTTTACCTCCCAAATTCACAGCTGTTACCACATTCCCTCTTTGTGGTTTACAAAAATGTGATGTGTTTTTATACTGATTGATTAAAGAGTCTTCAAAGCATTCATTTCATGTGAGTTTTTGTAAAGAGACTCTGTTATTTTGTATCACTGGGCTCCTACTCTTAGTGCGCAGTAATAGAGAGCTGAATCTGTCAGAGTTACACTGATAATAATGAGTTGAGTGGATGACTGGGATGTAGTTGATTGAAACCCATCTCGTATATCCCCATAACCGCTACTTGATCGAGCACCTTTATACAGTAAATGTTCTGGTTCTTTGTTTGGATATTGTCTGTACCAGTAAAGCCAAATATAATTGCTGTCTGTTTCAAATGTGCAGCTTAGTGCCACAGACTCTCTTTCTTTTCTGATTATATTAGTATATCCTTCTCTTGGTCCAATTGTATCAGCAAATCCACCTGAAATGAAATATGTAGTTTTACATATATCTTGATATAGATTTAGTTGCTGTAGTTCTGAATAAAATAAAGTATATTAACCTGAAACTGTGAGAAGTATCACGAGTAGCATTCGTCTCTCCTCCATTTCCTCCAAGACAGCTTTAAATATTTTAAGAATATTTTTTTTAGTTTATAGTATTGTTAAACTGATTTATTGGAAATTCGTAACCAATACAGAATGTGGCTTCATAAAATGAAATATGAGAGTAGCTAATGTGTGACTGAATACACCGAGTCTGAGTGAAGTTTTATTGTGTTCTAATAATGTGGGTGTGGTCAGTGAAACATAAACATACTCTGTGCACTACTGCATATATCACTAGTGCTTTACCTGTACCATCCAACTGCATTTCAAACAGATCTATCTATCTATAATTAATTTGCTTTATCAGAATTACACAGAGCAAGTGAAAATATATACTTTCACCAGGATATACTTTAATAATCGTTACTCAACACTACATTCAGTGTTTGAAATTAAATGTTGATAGCACTTCTTAAATTGTCAGGGCATATGTTCCCGCCTCTTGTGTCCGTATTTGGTTTGTTTCCTGTCCTCGGTTTCTTGTGATTATGAGTTAATTCTTGTCCAGCTGTGTTTGTCTCATTATCCTGTGTATTTATAGTCCTGTCTGTTCAGTTATTGTTTGTCTGGTCTACTCGTTACTCCCCAGTGTTCCTGTGTGTCTGCTTTGCCTTGTCTTGCCCTGATGTCTACATTAAAGACTGTATTTGAGTTTATCCTCATCTCTGTGTTCCTCATTCTTCCCCGGTGGCACATTAATGCATGGGCTTTAAGGGGCTGAAGCCCAGGGGCTTACATTGGAAAGGGGGCCTGCTGGCTGCAGGGAAATTATATTTTTCAAATAACTATTTATATGTAAGTTTGCAGCAGTGACAACAGCATTCTGTAAACAAACTCTCACACTCAATTTCAGCGATCCCTTGGTTGTAGTAGCCTAAATAGTGAATGGTTCAGTTTAGGTTCCCTTCCCCGTTCTATGTTCCACGTGTTCCACCGATATACTGTAAGTTAAACAGAATGTACATTGCACAATCAATGCATTCGTTCATTTCGATAGTAAAGTAACGTTAGCCCAGCACAAGAGTGTCTTTGTGTTGACGTGCAGATTAACAAGAGAAACAACACTGCTGTGTGAAAGGAACTGGATCGGAAAACTTTCTGTAACATCATACAAGTTCAGTAACTTCCGTGGATGTAATCGTGTCAGCTGAAGGTTTTAGATTAAGGTGCTGCTTCAAAGTCTCAATTTTAAATCCAGGGATGGAAAAAAAATTATCGTCCTATTGCTTAAATGTGACCATTAAACTTTATACGGCTGTGATTTAATTAAACGTGAGCGCGGAATGTTTTAAAATAAAAGCTCAGTTAGCAATCACCAAACAATCCACATTTACATTGTTGTGTTGTTTCATTCTACTGATGATGAATAATTAATATTTCGTGTGATTTTGGGTGTTTTAAATCATACCTGTAAACTCAAATTTCAGCCAGAAAAGTTTTGATGGTATTTTCTTTTCATATTACCTCCGTATAAAGTCTGTAATACTGTTATGTAATTGCTATATTCTGCTTTTCTTAAGCGCCACCTTGTGGCAAAAAGTTAATTTGCATATTCACTTATATTCACATTTTACGCAGAACAGTGTTGTGAATGCAAACTGGCATATTAACAAGAAAAAAAACTAAGAAATTTGACATAAGAAATTGTAAGGAAGCTTAAAAAAAAAAATTGGGGGGTAGGGGGCCTACCGTAATGCTGTAGCCCAGGGGCCTCTGTTTCTCCCTTATGTGTTTGCGGGAGATCGACGCCGCCATCCGCGGCTCACCAAAGCCCGCAGTTCACGAGAGATCGATGCCGCTGTCCTGACATTTTATCCTACCCATCAGATTTTCCTACCTCGGTTTACTGCGCATGCGCACATCAATATTGCATCCTTTTTCTCACGCTGAACAATAATATTTAATGTATCTGCATCAGGCACGTGCAGAAGGGGGGATAATGGGGAATAATTTTTCAAAATTATTCAAAAGTGCCCCTCTTGGACAAATAGCAATGATATTGTGATCAATAAAACAAAATGCATTTGAATTCTAATTAACATGACAATTTGTACAAAACAGTAACTACTCGCTCAAAAGTAGGACAATTCCTGTTTATTTTTACATATCTGTCAATATGAGGCGCTGCTAGGCTCTCGAGCCACATGGTTATTTCAGTAAGTGCATATGGGTCGACGGAGGGAAAAAATAAGCCAAACAATATTTTAAACATTTTTCATCAATAATCAAAGCTAGAGTGTCGATTTAATAAAAAATCCATGTATTACACATTTTAAAATATTACATAATTCACCAATGGCCATTAGTCATGTAGCTACACCAACCAATCATGATCTGGCTCAAGAATTTCAAATTTCATTGGACAATATGTGAAGTGGATTGGTTATTTTCCGTTCTTAATCATAAATCAGTTGAACATTTCATCAAATTTTGTCAGACCAGACAAATTTCAAATGGGACAGACGAGCTTATCTGTGGAGCGATCTAGATCTGCGATTTGTCTCATTTAATAAATAAAATTACATCGTTGGGAAAATGTATGCTGAATGATTACAAAAGCACTGCACAAAACCGCAATAATAGTAATCATTAGGCTATTCAATTCACTTATATTTATGTAGCCTATGATATATACACCGTTTACTATTTGATGAAGCTATCTCAGTTAATGAAGTCTAAGTGTAATACCACCTACAGGCGTATTTTTTTAAGTGTAGGCTGACGAAAAGTTGACATTAAATGACTTTATTATATTACCATTTTTGATAATGTAGCATTATGAAAGTGTCTTAATATGCTCATCAAGCCTGCATTTATTTGATCAAAAATACAGAAAAAAGCCTAATATTGTCAAAATATTAATACAATTTAAAATAATGTTTTTATATTCTATTCTACATTTATACTATTTTAATAAAATATCATTTATTTCAGTGATTCAAAGCTGAATTTTCAGCACCATTACTCCATTATTCAATGCATGGTCCTTCAGATATTATTCTAATATGCTGATGTATTATCAATGTTGGAAACGTTTTTTTTTTTTTTACCTGTGATACTTTTTTGGGGTTCAATTATAAATAAAAAGTTTAAAAGAACAGTATTTAATCAAACTAGAGATTGTTTTACTGTTTCTACAGTAAATATACAGTATATTTGTTTCTATCAATTTAACAAATCCTTGCTGAATAGAAAACGATTTCTTTAAAAATAATAATAAATAAAATACTGACCTCAAGCTTTTAAACAGTATATATTGTTACAAAAGTCATATTTTAAATAGATGCTGTTCTTTTATTCATCGAAGAATCCTGAAAAATCACAGGTTTTCAACATTGTTAATAAATAAACATTGCATAAAATGCAAAGTAAATAAAGTAAATGTATAACGTATATTAAAATTTGATTTGATCAAATAAATGCAGGCAAGTGACTTCTTGCAAAAATATAAAATATAAATGTATCCAATCTGTTGCCCTATAATTTTTTCCCCTCCTCATATTGCCCCTTTTTTACATTTGAGCCCCTGCCCCTGAGGAACTCTCTGCACGTCCCTGATCTGCATTACTGTAAGGGTAGGTTTAGGGTTGTGGTATGTGTACACATTAATAAAACATAATTTAACAGGTAGAATTTTTTGTTGTCGAATTGTATGTACTACCCACTGGTTTAATGGGAGGTAGTAAAATCTGAGATGCGCATGATAATCGCATTCGATTTAATTGCACAGCCCTAGTTAAAAGCATATTTACCTGAAACTGTGATGAGCATATAAGTAGCATCTGCCTCTCCTCCATCTTAAGTCCACTTTAAAGATCAGGTTTTTAGTTTCTAGTATTTAAATACATCTATTAGATAATTATTATTGATTTTATTAGTTCCAAGTAAGACTTTGGTAGAAGTTCAAGTCACCGTTTAGAATATTACTTGAGTAAAAGTCTTAAAGTATGTGATATTTATTGTACTTAAGTATTTTTTTTTAAGGTAAACGTACCTGACTATGGAAATAACGTACAAGTAAATGCAAAATGGAAAAGCATATATATATATATATAAATCTGTGTGTGTGTATATATATATATATATATATATTTTTTTTTTGGGCCCACATATATATATATATATATATATATATATATATATATATATATATAGGCCCAAAATTTTAATAAAGCTTTCCATAGACTCGAGGAAAGAATGTTTGTCATTTTATCTTATTGGTTGTCAAGCACTAAACATTCAGGGGCAGTGTCCTGAAAATATTCTACCTATCAGGATGTGCCGTGCCCCAAACATTAATAAGGTTTGTTAGGTTTAGGGAGTGAGTGTGTGTGTGTGTGTGTGTGTGTGTGTGTGTGTGTGTGTGTGTGTGTGTGTGTGTGTGTGTGTGGGCATGTTTATGTGGTTTATGAGGACACAAATTTGTATAATGACATGGGTATGACATAGGTATTACAAGGAGAAGGTGATTTATGAGGACATTTTCAGTGTCCCCATAATTTAAAACGCTTATAAATCATACAGTGTGCGTTTTTTGGGGGGAAAGTTGAAATGCACCGTCTCCTGTGAGGGCTAAGTTTAGGTGTAGGGTAGGTGTAGGGCAAAAGCACATACAGTTTGTACAGTATAAAAACCATTACGCCTATGGAGAGTCCCCATAAACCATAAAAACCAACATGTGTGTGTGTGTGTGTGTGTGTGTGTGTGTGTGTGTGTGTGTGTGTGTGTGTGTGTGTGTGTGTGTGTGTGTATATATCATTTTATCTTATTGGTTGTCAAGTACTAAACAGCCTTGGGGCAGTGTCCTGAAAATATGCTACCTATCAGGATGTGCCGTGCCCCAAACATTAATAAGGTTTGTTAGGTTTAGGGAGTGTGTGTGTGTATATATATATATTGAATTTTGGGGCCTATATATAAATATATATATATATGGGCCCAAAAATTAAAGAATGTTAGTCATTTTATCTTATTGGTTGTCAAGTACTAAACAGCCAGGGGCAGTGTCCTGAAAATATGCTACCTATCAGGATGTGCCGTGCCCCAAACATTAATAAGGTTTGTTAGGTTTAGGGAGTGTGTGTGTGTGTGTGTGTGTGTGTGTATATATATATATATATATTTAATTTTTGGGCCTATATATATATATATATATATATATATATATATACATATATATATACATATTAAATTGTTGGGCCTATATATATATATATATATATATAGACTCGAGGAAAGAATGTTTGTCATTTTATCTTATTGGTTGTCAAGTACTAAATAGCCTGGGGCAGTGCCCTGAAAATATGCTACCTATCAGGATGTGCCGTGCCCCAAAATATTTATTCACATACTGTAGTTGTAAGGTTTGGGTTAGGTTTAGGGAGGGATGTCCAATCCTGGCTTCGGCAGTTCCTCTGCTGGGAGGTGGCCCTCATTTTGATCATTATGCTGGTAACACTTCCTGATATCATCTGCCTGACAAGATGTGCTACCAGTGTTTCTACCGCATTTCATATGGTGGTACAATGACATGCTCATGCTTTTTTTTTTTTATGGCTGGTATAATGCTTTTAGCACACCCTGAGCAGTTTCACAAATTTGGGTGCTTTATAATTCATGTAAATAAGCTGCATAACTATCAATTTGTGCTGTGCATTGATATTTTTCAGTGTTATTTTAACCCATATTCTCTGAGTAGGAAACGAGACGCTACGTAGCTTTAAGCAGCGGAAACACCCCCAGGTGTGACGATTGTCTGAAGCCCATATAGAATCACGCCCATTCATTGGCTGATGGCACGAGATACCGCCCCTACATCATACATGTTTGACATAGAGCCGCGCTCGCGCTCAATCTTACCCCTCAGATTTTCCTGTCCAAGAAGCGGGTCGACAGAAAGAGGAGCTTGGCAGCGGATGCAGCGTCTCATTACCATGTTCCTACTCAGAGAACATGGGTCATGTAAGTAACCCGAGATGTTCTCTTTCATAGGTAACTCAACGCTGCATAGCTTTACGCAGTGGGAACGATATTGTAAGGAAGGGGTCTGAGGCATGCGGATCCAATTGCACCAATATTTATTAAGCGGGGGCAGAATCAGACAGGCAATGGTCAACAGGCAAAAACAGGAAGATCAGAGGCAGAGCAGAGACGTAAACAATACCAGGCAGGGGTCGAGGTCACAGGCACAGGTTCAGAAGTCCAAGGTCAGGCAGTCCGGGGTCACACACAGAGATAACAGATACGGGGAAGAACGCTCAGAAATGTAGCCAGGGCAAAACAAGACTTCGCAGTGAGTGAGTGTTTGTGTGCTGCTTTTATGTGAGTGAGTGAATGAGGTGCAGGTGTGGTGAGGCAATCAGGGTTGATGAGTGAATGGTGACAGCTGTGTGATTGGTGTAATGGTGGACGGGAATGTGTGAGTGCAGTGCATGCTGGGAGATGTAGTCCATGGGTGATGTGCAGTTTGGGTGATGTGCAGTTTGGGTGAGTGGTAACCAGATTCATGACAGAGCCCCCCCCCAAAGAGCGGCTTCCAGACGCTTACACAAAGCATACTCCAGGAGGGTGGTGGAGCGGAGGTGGAACCGGGGGAGGGGACGGAGGGCCAGGTCCATGTGGGGCCAATGAGACAGGAGCCCACCAGGGCGGGGCGGAGGAGACAGCAGAGACGTGAAGTGACACTGGGTAAACTGCTGTGGCGTGAGGTGACTCTGGCAGGTCGGCGGAGACGTGAGGTGACTCTGGCAGGTCGGCGGAGACGTGAGGTGACTCTGGCAGGTCGGCGGAGACGTGAGGTGACCCTGGCAGGTCGGCGGAGACGTGAGGTGACTCTGGCAGGTCGGCGGAGACGTGAGGTGACTCTGGCAGGTCGGCGGAGACGTGAGGTGACTCTGGCAGGTCGGCGGAGACGTGAGGTGACTCTGGCAGGTCGGCGGAGACGTGAGGTGACTCTGGCAGGTCGGCGGAGACGTGAGGTGACTCTGGCAGGTCGGCGGAGACGTGAGGTGACTCTGGCAGGTCGGCGGAGACGTGAGGTGACTCTGGCAGGTCGGCGGAGACGTGAGGTGACTCTGGCAGGTCGGCGGAGACGTGAGGTGACTCTGGCAGGTCGGCGGAGACGTGAGGTGACTCTGGCAGGTCGGCGGAGACGTGAGGTGACTCTGGCAGGTCGGCGGAGACGTGGGGTGACTCTGGCAGGTCGACGGAGACGTGGGGTGACTCTGGCAGGTCGACGGAGACGTGGAGTGACTCTGGCAGGTCGACGGAGACGTGGAGTGACTCTGGCAGGTCGACGGAGACGTGGAGTGACTCTGGCAGGTCGACGGAGACGTGGAGTGACTCTGGCAGGTCGACGGAGACGTGGAGTGACTCTGGCAGGTCGACGGAGACGTGGAGTGACTCTGGCAGGTCGACGGAGACGTGGAGTGACTCTGGCAGGTCGACGGAGACGTGGAGTGACTCTGGCAGGTCGACGGAGACGTGGAGTGACTCTGGCAGGTCGACGGAGACGTGGAGTGACTCTGGCAGGTCGACGGAGACGTGGAGTGACTCTGGCAGGTCGACGGAGACGTGGAGTGGCTCTGGCAGGTCAGGCGCCCACCAGGGCGGAGCAGATGAGACAGACGCCCACCAGGGCGGAGCAGACGTGACAGGCGCCCTCCAGGGAGGAACAGACGAGACAGACACCCACCAGGGCGGAGCAGACATGACAGGCGCCCTCCAGGGCGAAGCAGACAAGACAGACGCCCACCAGGGCGGAGCAGACGAGACAGACGCCCACCAGGGCGGAGCAGACGAGACAGCCGCCCACCAGGGCGGAGCAGAGATCCCTGGCCGAGACTGGGACCTAGAGGAAACGGAGACACAAGAGGCAGAGAGAGCACATTTGGTTTCAGGAACCGAGGCAGGGAGTTTAAGCGGCCATGGTAGATCCGGGGACTCGGGCAGCCATGATGGATCAGGGGACCTCATGGGCCATGGCGGGTCCGGGGTCTCCGTGAGCAATGGAGGGGAGCTCCCTCCACGAAAGTTCTTGGTGAACTCCACCACCTCGAGGGGGCACTCTGGAAGCGCTGAATCTCGGTGGCGCTCGGGCGGCTCTTACTCTCTTGGGCACTCAGGTGGCTCTGACTCTCTTGGGCGCTCGGTAGAACTGGACGGAGCCAACGGAGGCATCGATGAGCTGGGCGGGACCAGCGGAGACGTAGGAGAGCTGGGCGGGACCAGCGGCGAAGGCGAGCTGGGCGGGACCAGCGGAGACGAAGGAGAGCTGGGCGGGACCAGCGGAGACGAAGGAGAGCTGGGCGGGACCAGCGGAGACGAAGGAGAGCTGGGCGGGACCAGCGGAAACGAAGGAGAGCTGGGCGGGACCAGCGGAGACGAAGGAGAGCTGGGCGGGACCAGCGGAGACGAAGGAGAGCCGGACTCTGTGAGCTCCTGGATCGGGACGGCCTCTGGAGCGAACTCTGTGAGCTCCTGGATCGGAGCGGCCTCTGGAGCGAACTCTGCGAGCTCCTGGATCGGAGCGGCCTCTGGAGCGAACTCTGCGAGCTCCTGGATCGGAGCGGCCTCTGGAGCGGACTCTGCGAGCTCCTGGGACGGCGCGGCCTCTGGAGCGGACTCTGCGAGCTCCTGGGACGGAGCGGCCTCTGGAGCGGACTCTGCGAGCTCCTGGGACGGAGCGGGCTCTGGAGCGGACTCTGCGAGCTCCTGGGACGGAGCGGGCTCTGGAGCGGACTCTGCGAGCTCCTGGGACGGAGCGGGCTCTGGAGCGGACTCTGCGAGCTCCTGGGACGGAGCGGGCTCTGGAGCGGACTCTGCGAGCTCCAGGGACGGAGCGGGCTCTGGAACGGACTCTGCGAGCTCCCGGGACGGAGCGGGCTCTGGAACGGACTCTGCGAGCTCCCGGGACGGAGCGGGCTCTGGAGCGGACTCTGCGAGCTCCCGGATCGGAGCGGGCTCTGGAGCGGACTCTGCGAGCTCCCGGATCGGAGCGGGCTCTGGAGCGGACTCTGCGAGCTCCCGGATCGGAGCGGGCTCTGGAGCGGACTCTGCGAGCTCCCGGATCGGAGCGGGCTCTGGAGCGGACTCTGCGAGCTCCCGGATCGGAGCGGGCTCTGGAGCGGACTCTGCGAGCTCCCGGATCGGAGCGGGCTCTGGAGCGGACTCTGCGAGCTCCCGGATCGGAGCGGGCTCTGGAGCGGACTCTGCGAGCTCCCGGATCGGAGCGGGCTCTGGAGCGGACTCTGCGAGCTCCCGGATCGGAGCGGGCTCTGGGACGAACCTGGGGATGCCTGCTGCTCGCACCGACACCAGTGGTGGGTCCAACACACTAGTCATCAGTCCTGGCCAAAGAGGTGCATCCGCAGGCGTGGTAGCCATCCTGGCCGGGGACTCCGGCTTGGCAGGCCTGGTGAGAGCAGATTCAGGCTTGGCAGGACTGTTCTGAGGCTCAGGATCGGCGGCCATTTTGTGACAAGGTGTAGTGTTGTGATCCTCCTCCGCTACACCCACAGTAGATAGTGAGCCAATAGTCGCAAACTCCAAAAAACAACTCAGTGATGAGCGCGGACCCTCGCGTCTGAGCTGAGTTTGCAGAGGCTGATTAATGCCATCACAAAAAATGTCAATCAAAATAATGTCCGGTAAGTCTGAATCCTGAGCACAGGCTGAAAACTCCCTAATATGGTGCTCCAGTGATCGTGGGCCTTGCTTAAGGGCAAACAATACTCTAGTATCCATACCTAGAGATGTTGACCTGAAAGGTGCTGGATCCTTGTGTGGCGAAGTCTTCTGTAAGGAAGGGGTCTGAGGCATGCGGATCCAATTGCACCAATATTTATTAAGCGGGGGCAGAATCAGACAGGCAATGGTCAACAGGCAAAAACAGGAAGATCAGAGGCAGAGCAGAGACGTAAACAATACCAGGCAGGGGTCGAGGTCACAGGCACAGGTTCAGAAGTCCAAGGTCAGGCAGTCCGGGGTCACACACAGAGATAACAGATACGGGGAAGAACGCTCAGAAATGTAGCCAGGGCAAAACAAGACTTCGCAGTGAGTGAGTGTTTGTGTGCTGCTTTTATGTGAGTGAGTGAATGAGGTGCAGGTGTGGTGAGGCAATCAGGGTTGATGAGTGAATGGTGACAGCTGTGTGATTGGTGTAATGGTGGACGGGAATGTGTGAGTGCAGTGCATGCTGGGAGATGTAGTCCATGGGTGATGTGCAGTTTGGGTGATGTGCAGTTTGGGTGAGTGGTAACCAGATTCATGACAGATATATACACACGCCAAGCTAACGCGCTGCCAGACCTGGCCCATTACAGACCAGAACACCAAAAAAACAGCTGGCTCAAGCAGAAATAACCTGGGAACCAGGAGCTGTGTTCACATCAAGGTTATAGAACCTCACAAAAGTATGGGAGAGGACCAACCTGCCACCATACAAATGTCCTCCAGGGGTACCCCACTAAACAATGCTTGGGAGGAGGCCACCCTTCTGGGGGAATGAGCTCTGATGTCTAGAGGTGAAGGCAGACTGCGCACCTCATAGGCCAATGAAATAGCATCCCTAACCCAGTGGGATATTGTGTGTTTAGACACGGCTAGCCCTTTGCGGCCTGCACCAAAACACATCAACAGCTGTAGGGACTGACGCCATTGACTGGAACGGTCCACATACATCTTCAGGACTCTAACAGGGCAGATCAGATGAAGATCATCACCCTCACTCGAAGAGGAGGGAGAGAAAGCCTGCAGCACTACCACCTGTGAAGGAAAAGATGTAGAGACTTTGGGGACATAGCCAGGCCTAGGTCTTAAAAATGCCTTGACCAGACCAGGAGCAAACTCAGTGCAGGACTCGCTGACAGACAGAGCCTGCAAATCTCCCACATGCTTAACGAGGCCAATGCCAACAAAAGTGTAACCTTTAGTGTCAGAATCCTCTTGGGAGCTGACTCAAGAGGTTCAAAAGGAGGCTCTAGTAGCCCCTTCAGGACAACAGAAAGGTCCCAAGAAGGGAAACTAGGAGGACGAACCAGCCTCAAGCGCTTAGCCCCATGCATAAAGGAGGACACTAAACGATGTCTACCCAGCGGGATATCGTCCGAGTCCCTTTGAGCAGCGATAGCCGCAACGTAGACTAAGGGCGACCAATGCTCAGCCATACCCAGAACTTCAAGATCTCTGGACATGGGTGTCAGATTCTGCCCTGATTGGAATCTCCCACGGATCGCCCTTCAGAAGGGAGAGCAACTCCGAGAACCACGTCTGGGAAGGCCAAAACGGGGCTACTAGGAGAAGGCTGGGATGAGCTTGACCAGAGGGAAAGCATGCAGCTTCATGTCCAGCCACCGACATGAGTCCATGAGAACTGACTAAAGTCCATTCCACTCACCACGAGAATAACGATTCCACAGATGCGGTCGCTGAAGTGAAAAGAATCCCAGACTAAATGCTGTCGAGAAATAGGCCAGAAAAACCTCGAGAAACGAACGCTTCTGAAGAGAGGAAAATCTGAGGGGTAAGATGGCGTGAGCACAAGTCTATGTCAAACTCGAATGACGTGGGGGCGGTATCTCGTGCCATCAGCCAATGAATTGGCGTGATTCTATATGGGCTTCAGACAATCGTCACACCTGGGGGTGTTCCAACTGCGTAAAGCTATGCAGCGCTGAGTTGCCTATGAAAGAGAACCCTGTTTTAGTAACTTGTGTTTTACATGGCGACTGTGTTTTGCATTTCTGAAAATAAAACATTTATTGTGCAACAATTTTGTTAAATTTGTCCTGTCCAGTTGTCTAACAAGCAGTGAAATGCAGACACAAATGCTCATATGTATTTCTTATTTTTAGTTTTGCTTTTAATTGTAGGCCTACCAAAGAAATAATTCACATAGGTTTACATGATAACTTTGTGAAAAATACATGAACATTTTAAAATCTTCACCCTGAAAAACTGACTTTTTTATACATAACAAAAACATATGCTTATGACTGACTAAAAAAAGCAACATAAAAGCATAATAAAATAATGTAACAATCGGTGTTGGGGAAAGTTACTTTTAAAAGTAATGCATTACAATATTGCATTACTCCCTAAAAAAGTAACTAATTATGTTACTTCATGGAAAGTAATACGTTACGTTACTTTTGCGTTACTTTCACGTTACTTTTTAAATATGAGCAGGGCTTGATTGTTTGTTTTTAATACAAGAAGTTCTATTTATAGCAAATGTAAAATCCCTTTCACATCAAAAAGTGTCATGAATAAACCTCAGGCTGAAGAAAGAGTAAATTCAAGTCTGTACAGAAGAGGGTTCAACACTCTTCAGCAATAAAAAAACAATGAAGCACAATTATTAGTTTATCTAAAGTCATTTTTGCTTATTAATATGGTTGAACTGGATCATCAAAGGTCAGCAGCAAAGACATTGTTTGATAAAATGGGATTAGATACATTTGTGTTGTTTAACATTTAATTAATGCAGGTTTGCGTCATATTCTGAGTTTGCATTTCACTGTTTTAATTCATTTTGATGAAAACTGAATCTGTTTTTTGCGAGTGGGATGAATTAATGTCAGTCAATAAATGAGAAAACTGGCGTATGTTTTGAAAAAGTAACTTAGATATTTTCTTGTAAATTAAAAAGTAATGCGTTACTTTACTAGTTACATGAAAAAAGTAATATTATTACGTAACTCACGTTACTTGTAATGCGCTACCCCCAACACTGGTAACAATAGTCCATATAACTTTAGCCCCATATTTTGATTGTTCTGAAGTCATTTGACATCTTTGTATGATGAGCAGATTTGTTAACTACTGTACTTTTGTTCTCCACCACAGCATTTGGCTGATTGATTGGAAAGAACCAAGTCAAAAAAACGGAATCATTTGCAAACACCTCCAGTTCTGATATTAAACTGAAGGAAAATACAGGACACAACATTAATGCTGAAACACTGTCATTATTTTGATAATTACAAAAAAGTGGAAGAAAAGTCTGATTAGAGCTCAGTCTCTTTCAGTGAAGCTTCTACAGGTCTTTATTCATAATCTGCAGGAGGTATTATTTTTAATATCAATAATAAAAAAATTAGTTTGCTCTGTAACTGATTTTCTGTACCTGGATAAACCTGTGCCACCACTACTCGGGCTGACGCTCATAAGTCCGGGGTAAGTATGCAACGTGCTGCTAACGCTCCCACCACCTCTACTCCGTGTGTTTCTCTGCACAGGCCCCGTGCACCCGGGACGCGATCGTCACAGATGGCCTTCACTCCGGCGCCGGGAAACCACGGACCCTGGGTGCAGCAGCGGAAGACGCGATCCAGGCCCCGGGCGACGACTTCTCCCCCCCCGGTCTTCGACATCTCATCCCGGAACCGCTTCGCCCCTCTCTGCGAGACTGATCGTGACGCTGTGGTCATCGGAGACTCAATCGTCCGGCATGTCCGTGCTACATTAGCTGAAGGTAAAGTGCACACTCATTGTCTCCCTGGTGCTCGTGTTCTTGATGTTTCTGTGCAGATACCCGCGATCCTGAAGGATGACGAGAGCGTTGCAGCTGTTGTGATTCACGCGGGGGCTAACGACACCAAGCTGCGGCAGACGGAGACACTGAAGAGGGACTTCAGGAGCCTGATCGAGACAGTACGCAGCACATCGCCAGCGACGACGATCATCGTGTCAGGACCTCTTCCCACGTATCGACGAGGACACGAACGGTTCAGTAGACTGTTTGCTTTAAATGAATGGTTGTTTTCATGGTGTACAGAGCAGAAAATTCTCTTTGTCAATAATTGGAATCTTTTCTGGGAGCGTCCTAGGCTATTTCGTGCTGATGGCCTGCACCCCAGCAGAGTCGGTGCGGAACTCCTGTCGGACAACATCACCAGGATGCTACGCTCCATCTGACTAGTAAGCCAATTCTCCAATAACAGCTATGATGACTTTTGTTCTACCCACTTAAAAGATAAAGGTACTTGTAGTGTCCAATCTATACAGACTGTGTCTGTTCCCCGAATATTGAGTTCAAAATATAAATTTAATGCAGGATCTAGAACAAATCTGATCGTGATTAAACCAGAAAAATGCAAAATAAATGAACAAAAACAATTTTTAAAACTTGGGCTCCTAAATATCCGATCACTCACACCGAAAGCAGTTATTGTAAATGAAATAATCACAGATAATAGTTTTGATGTACTCTGTCTGACTGAAACCTGGCTTAAAACAAATGATTATTTTGGTCTAAATGAATCTACTCCACCAAGCTACTGTTATAAGCACGAGCCTCGTGAGACTGGTCGTGGCGGCGGTGTCGCAACAATATATAGTGATATTCTCAATGTTACTCAGAAAACAGGATACAGGTTTGACTCATTCGAAATACTTATGCTCAATGTTAAACTGTCAGATAAGCAAAATAAATCTGTCCTATCGCTTGCTCTGGCTACTGTGTATAGACCGCCAGGGCCATATACAGATTTTCTAAAAGAATTTGCAGATTTCCTCTCAGACCTATTGGTTACTGTAGATAAAGCACTAATTGTTGGAGATTTTAACATTCACGTTGATAATACAAATGATGCGTTAGGACTTGCGTTTACTGACCTAATAAACTCTTTTGGTGTCAAGCAAAATGTCACCGGGCCCACGCATCGTTTTAATCATACGCTAGATTTAATAATATCGCATGGAATTGATCTAACTGATATAGATATCATACCTCAAAGTGATGATGTTACTGACCATTTCCTAGTATCGTGCATGCTGCATATTACTGATATTAACTATATGGCTCCGCGTTATCGCCCAGGCAGAATTATTATTCCAGCCACTAAAGACAGATTCACAAATAACCTGCCTGATTTATCTCAACTGCTCTGTGTACCCATAAATACAGATGAACTAGACACAATTACTAGCAACATGGGAACTATTTTCTCCAATACGTTAGAAACTGTTGCACCCATCAAATTAAAAAAGGTTAGAGAAAAACGTGCCGCGCCATGGTACAACAGTTATACCCATTCTCTCAAGAAAGATACTCGTATTCTTGAGCGCAAATGGAGAAAAAGTAACTTGGAAGTCTTTAGAATTGCGTGGAAAAACAGTATGTCCAGCTATAGACAGGCTCTAAAAACTGCAAGAACCGAGTATATCCGCAAACTCATAGATAATCACCAAAACAATCCAAGGTTTTTATTTAGCACAGTGGCTAGATTAACAAATAAACAGATGTCACCCGATCTAAATATTCCCTCACAGTTTAATAGTAATGACTTTATGAATTTCTTTACTGATAAAATAGATAATATCAGAAATACAATAACAAATGTAGATTCTACAGCGTCTAGTACTTCAGCATCATTCATCGCACCCAAAGAAAAACTGCAGTGCTTTAGAACTATTGGACAGGATGAGCTAAATAAACTTATCACTACATCTAAACCAACAACATGTTTATTAGATCCTGTACCAACTAAACTATTGAAAGAGTTGTTACCTGTTGCAGAACAACCGCTTCTCAATATTATTAACTCCTCGCTATCTTTAGGTCACGTCCCAAAACCATTTAAGCTGGCAGTTATTAAGCCTCTTATTAAGAAACCAAAATTAGATCCTTGTGAACTGGCAAATTACAGGCCCATTTCAAATCTTCCGTTTATGTCGAAAATATTAGAAAAAGTAGTGTCTGCTCAATTGTGTTCCTTTTTGCAAAAAAATGATATCTATGAAGAATTTCAGTCAGGTTTCACGCCCCGCCATAGCACAGAAACTGCACTTGTTAAAATTACAAATGACTTGCTTCTTGCGTCAGACAAAGGCTGCATCTCGTTGCTAGTTTTACTTGATCTTAGTGCTGCGTTCGACACTATAGATCATGACATACTGATAGATCGATTACAAAACTATACAGGTGTTCAAGGGCAGGCTTTAAGATGGTTTAGATCCTACCTGTCTGATCGCTACCACTTTGTTTATTTAAACGGGGAGTCATCTCAATTATCACCAGTAAAGTATGGAGTACCACAAGGATCTGTCCTAGGTCCTCTATTATTTTCATTATATATGCTGCCCCTTGGTAATATTATTAGAAAATACGGGATTAGTTTCCATTGTTATGCTGATGACACTCAACTATATATCTCAACAAAACCAGATGAAACTTCGAAACTATCTAAGCTAACAGAGTGTGTTAAAAATATAAAAGATTGGATGACCAATAATTTTCTCCTATTAAATTCAGATAAGACCGAGATATTACTTGTTGGACCTAAAAACAGTACACAGAATCTCTTGGATTACAATCTGCAACTAGACGGATGTAATGTTACTTCCTCTACAGTTAAAAATCTGGGTGTTATATTAGACAGCAACCTATCTTTTGAAAATCATATTTCCAATGTTACAAAAACAGCATTCTTCCATCTTAGAAACATTTCCAAGCTACGGAACATGTTAAGTGTTTCTGATGCAGAAAAGTTAGTTCATGCATTCATGACCTCTAGACTGGACTATTGTAATGCACTGCTAGGTGGTTGTCCTGCATCTTCAATAAACAAGCTACAGATAGTACAAAATGCTGCGGCTAGAGTCCTTACTAGGTCAAGAAAATATGACCATATTACTCCAATTTTACAGTCTCTGCACTGGCTACCTATTAAGTTTCGTATCAGTTACAAAATATTATTACTTGCCTATAAGGCCCTAAATGATTTAGCTCCTGCGTACCTAACTAATCTTTTATCACGCTACAATCCAACCCGCTCCCTAAGGTCGCAAAACTCTGGACTCTTGGTAGTACCTAGGATAGCAAAGTCCACAAAAGGAGGTAGAACTTTTTCATATCTGGCTCCTAAACTATGGAATAGCCTTCCTGAAAACGTTCGGGGTTCAGACACACTCTCTCTGTTTAAATCTAGATTAAAGACGCATCTCTTTAGCCAAGCATTCATATAATGCATCTCACAATCTTGTACTGCCAGTCCATCTGAACACATGCACATTATTATGCTTTAGCTTGGGTTATACTGATAATTTCATCCAGGGTTATTCCTGGATGGAGCCGCTGCTACGCTAATTGTTTTACTGTTTCTATGTTACTGCCACGGGATTAACATCCCGTGGTAGTTAGGAATTACACAAGCCTCAGTCAGGATCCTACCCTTAAACGATAGAGATGACCGAACACCTGAGAAGAGACGATGACAACCCCTCCGAGGACCTCCGAGATGAGCCCCAGAGACAGATCTCCAGTGAGGACCTCGTCACCTAGACATCCATCGGGGAAAGACCCCTGGAACCAGTGGACCACTTACACTCTGACTTTGCTGCAGTTGGAACAAACTATTGATTTGTCTGGCCGGAGGGGAACTGGCCCCCCGACTGAGCCTGGTTTCTCCCAAGGTTTTTTCTCCATTCTGTCACCGATGGAGTTTTCGTTCCTTGCCGCTGTCGCCTCTGGCTTGCTCAGTTGGGGACACTTCATTTCCAGCACAATCATCGACTTGATTGCACAGATATTATTTAAACTGAACTAAGCTGGACAATGCCACTACTAAATTCACTAATTTAATGCATTCAGCAAATAATTGAGTGTTAAATCCTGTCATTTTACATTATTGACAAATTTGCCTATTTTGATATTGTGCAGTGCTTTGTTACAATTTGTATTGTTAAAGGCGCTATATAAATAAAGGTGACTTGACTTGACTTGACTTACTTCAAGTGACATTTCATTTTTGTGACGCACAATGTAAAGTTGTGCTTCTGTAAAAAAGAAAGTATACTTTTTCTGGGTACCGAGTGAAAGAAAGCAGACACATTTGTAGTCTTGTTCCAAGGTGAGCTGATTTCATAAAGTTTTTTGCATTATCATTACATTTTTATATTTTACATGTAAATCATTACATTTCTTTTGCATATTACTAGTATAATGTGACCATTTGAATTACTTGAATCTTTTCATGTGTATTTGGGTGGAGGCAGTAAAATATATGAAGTTACATATTTTAAAAAACACTTTTTTAAATTAACTTTACTTTCTTTTCATTATTACAATATGCTTTAAAATTGTAATGATAATGTTTTTCGGATCATTATGAGCACAGTGACATCCAGCTTGAATAAATGGCAGAAGAAGAAGCTCTGCTTATAGTTCAACCATGCCAAGCTCAGCCTGCTGTTCAAAGCTAGTGTGCATGGATTCGATGCCACTGCATTTCACCAAAAGTGTAATATGCAGGGACCAACTGTCATTGTAGCTTACAATAAGTCTGGATATGTTTTTGGAGCTTTCACTTGCAAAAATTTTGCACAGACAGGAGTAATTATTGTGGATGACAAAGCATTTCTCTTTAGCTTTAATGACAAAGCAATTAAAGAAGATCCTCTGCGTGTGCTCAGTGGAAATCCACAGTATGCTTTCACTGACAATGGTCCAAACTTTGACTCTTTGCTATTTCTTTACAATAACACAGACACCGTCTACAGTAATCCAGGAACATACCAATTTGATCCACAGAAGATGCATGGGAATCACTTACAGCTGACAGAATGTGAGGTGTACAGAGTGGAAGGTTTGTGTTATTTTTGTCTGTGTTAATTAGTGGGAAGGCAGCCAAATGGCACAATGTAAAGTTGTGCTTCTGTAAAAAAGAAAGTATACTTTTTCTGGGTACCGAGTGAAAGAAAGCAGACACATTTGTAGTCTTGTTCCAAGGTGAGCTGATTTCATAAAGTTTTTTGCATTATCATTACATTTTTATATTTTACATGTAAATCATTACATTTCTTTTGCATATTACTAGTATAATGTGACCATTTGAATTACTTGAATCTTTTCATGTGTATTTGGGTGGAGGCAGTAAAATATATGAAGTTACATATTTTAAAAAACACTTTTTTAAATTAACTTTACTTTCTATTCATTATTACAATATGCTTTAAAATTGTAATGATAATGTTTTTCGGATCATTATGAGCACAGTGACATCCAGCTTGAATAAATGGCAGAAGAAGAAGCTCTGCTTATTGTTCAACCATGCCAAGCTCAGCCTGCTGTTCAAAGCTAGTGTGCATGGATTCGATGCCACTGCATTTCACCAAAAGTGTGATATGCAGGGACCAACTGTTATTGTAGCTTACAACAAGTCTGGATATGTTTTTGGAGCTTTCACTTGCAAAAATTTTGCACAGACAGGAGTAATTATTGTGGATGACAAAGCATTTCTCTTTAGCTTTAATGACAAAGCAATTAAAGAAGATCCTCTGCGTGTGCTCAGTGGAAATCCGCAGTATGCTTTCACTGACAATGGTCCAAACTTTGACTCTTTGCTATTTCTTTACAATAACACAGACACCGTCTACAGTAACCCAGGAACATACCAATTTGATGCACAGAAGATGCATGGGAATGACTTACAGCTGACAGAATGTGAGGTGTACAGAGTGGAAGGTATGTATTATTTGTGCTATTTTTCACATAATTGCTGAGAGAGAAATGCACTTTCAGTAAAGGTTTTGTGAGTAACTAATGCTCTCCCCAGAAAGTGGAGGACTCATGAAGAAACCATGGAGAAATGTGCAGTGGAATTCTGAGTGAGTAAAATAAACCAAATTCGCTATCTTCTATGGCCCCGTCCCAAATGGAACACTTTGTGTGCCGCCGTGGGCGCATGTCCGTTAAGTCCACGAGACCGTAGGGTGTCCCATTCCTAATTTTAGCGTTCAGAAGGGTGCTCGCGTGGCCGTTATGCGCCCTCGATACGCACTTCTGCCGAGCCCGCACTGATGCGAGCTCGCAGCAGACTTCTACCCGACAGTCAAAGCGGCATTATGTCACGAAAGTGTGGACCGCAAGGGTTTAGGGTGCCATTTGGGACAGGGCCTATAAAATCATTTAGTGATGTAGTTATTAGTTAATTTATTCACTAATTAGTTATTGGTTATTAAATAATTGTGTCATATTTTTAAGAAATGTTTTTGACTTGCTGTGTCCCTATGAGGGCTGTGGCGGGAGGAACAAACGACAGACACAGTGGGTGTGGAGAAGCTTTTATTTAACAGAAAATAAACATAAAATGTCCAAAATAATGGGGGGATCTGGTGCCCTAGTTGTGTTGGGAAATCTTGATGCAAGGGCAGTGTTTGGAAAGGAGGGGTCTAGGTAAGGGGCAGAGTCTGGTGGCCACACGCACTCCTCTCTGTGGTCTGGGGCACAAGGGGTGGCGGCTTCTTAATAGGCTCATGGTGCTTGAGAGGATTATCGCCCCAGCATTCTAGCCCGTCGGCAGCGTCTCCATTCCAGACTGCTACCTGATTGCCTAATGCTAACCCCACCCCTAATCCCAATCCTAACCCCTCCCCCAACCCTAAACCTACCAGTACTAGGGGGTGCATTATTTGGCAGGGGTGCAGAATTCAGCACAACACCACCAGCCTTGACTGTTTCTGTGCCCCTCCTCTCTCACACACCCACTCCTGCCAGGAGCCTGGTTACTGGTGTCAATTAAAGGGATGGGCTGTCTGTGTTAATTAGGGGGAAGGCAGCCAAATGGTCAGTGCTTAGGGAATTTGATAATGGTAATTAATGTTTTAGGAGGGGGCAGTCACTCTTGAGCACCATCTCTGGCTGGAAGCCTTCGGTTAGCTCAGTCAAACAGGCTCGGATTCTACTGGTGGGTCCTGTTGGGGCTGGAAAATCAAGTTTCTTCAACTCCATTAACTCCACATTCAAGGGTTACGTGAGCATGCAGGCCAACACTGGCACTGCTGGCACCAGTTTGACTACTCAGGTAGACATATATCCTTATTATTTCACCTCTTATGTTTCACAGAGTGAAATATTGTGTGAAAAATTGTGACTAGTTTGTTAGTGTGTACTGAAAATAATTGGTCAATATTTGTGCCGTGTAGTTCCGTACCTACTACATAAAGCCAAGCAACAATGTTACCCATGTTCCCTTCATTCTGTGTGACACAATGGGTCTGGAGGATGGTGTGAATGGTCTGGATGTAGATGATTTTGCCACTATTTTGAAGGGTCACATTCAAGACAAGTATCAGGTGAGAACTTTAGGTAAAATGTAAACTCCATAGTTAATAGGCGTGAAAGGTGTTATATACCTTTTTAATTAATTTTTCTGTCATGTCTTCATGATATAAAGATATTCTACATGTCTCTTTTTCTCAGTTTAACCCATTGATGCCAATACAGCCAGACTCCCCTCATTTCAATAAATCTCCTGGCTTGAAGGACAAGATTCATTGTGTGGTGTATGTGATTGACACCAGCAAAATCAAGATCCTCTCTGTCAATATGATTGACAAGTTTGTGGCTTTTCGAAAGAAAGCCAACCAGTTAGGTGAGTAAAAATTTTGAACTGATTTAATTAATTTCAAGTGACATGAGTGTATGATATAATTTAAATGATGGAAATGAAATCTACAGTACGCTTATTACAGGGGCAACCCCTTCAGCAACCTGAGGTTAAAGAGATAGTTCACCCAAAAATCATTCACACCCTCATGTTCCAAATCTGTATGACTCTCTTGTGTTCTGTGGAACACACACACTAAAAAGGAGTGTTAGTTCTCACCGACTTCCATTATATGGACAAACAATACAATGAAAGTCATTAGGAACAAAAAAAACTGTTTTTTAACATTCTTCAAAATATCTTCTTTTGAGTTCAGCAGTTGAAATAAATTCATACAGGTTTGGAAAGACATAAAAGTAAATAATTACAGAATTTGGGGTGGACTATCCCTTTAAATCCCTTGCTCAAGAGCTCCTCTTCTGGGGTTTGACTGTACTATTAGCATGAATAATTAACCACTAGGGCTACATCACCCACAGGATAGCAATATCTGGGATTTGATAACATATACAGTATTTTTCTGTACTTCAGGTGTTCCCCAGCTGGTTCTGCTGACTAAGGTGGATGAGGCCTGCCCCTTAGTGATGCAAGACCTGAAAAATATCTACCAGAGCCACTATATCAACGACATGGTAGGAATTAATGCATATAACTTTGTAGGGTAACACTTTACTTGAAGGGGTGGGCATAAGACTGACATGACACATTCATTATCATGACACAACACGTCATGAATATGAAGGAGGTTTTATGCATGTCACGTCCTGACCAGTCTAGGGTTGGTAAGGCCGGTGACAAGAATACAATAAAGTTAGAAAACCACGAAAATCCCAAAAGAAATACAGAAGTCTTCCCTAACTCCCTAGCTAGACAAAAACCAGGAGAAAACGAAGTTCACAAAAGTAAAAGGCGATCCGCAACCTACTGCTTCAGAAATAACGAATAAATGTATGAACAAAAAGGTGTCGGATTATGGAGGGACACCAAAAAAGCTTAGTCCTTGCCATGCTCAGAAATCATTACTAACACTGTTACCAGTGGTGGTCAGTAACGAAGTAAAACTACTTCGTTACTGTACTTAAGTACATTTTTCAAGTATCTGTACTTTACTGGAGTAGTTTTATTTTGAGTAACTTTTACTTTTACTTCACTACATTCCAAAGCATAAGATCGTACTTTTTACTTCACTACATTTCATAAAACATATCGTTACTCCTTATAATACATCACGTGCTCCGAGACGCAGAAACGGTGTCTGATTCATGAACAAACTGATTATTTTCAATGAACCTGTTCAATCGGTTCGCAAATCGCAACAAACGATTCATTCACGAACTGCAATGATCCGATTGCAGCTGTTCTCGAGTCGAAAACTCACTGATTCAAATGATCCATTTAGAGCGAGTCTTCTTCAGTGAACTGAACTCACAAGTAAAGAACCGGGAGATCTTGTGAGCGCGCGCTACTGATGCTGTGAAAAGTAAGTTACTAATGTCGAATTTTAGGATTAATTATTGTAACTGAAAATAATATTTAGGTCAAAACTGTCAGTTGTTTGTGAACTAAATCTGCTGTAAAGGGTGATCTATTTAAGCCCACTGAAATGCTTGAATGCAGACAGATCAACATCAGTGTCTCTAACGTTATGTTTTAGGTCAAAAACAAAACATTAAAATTACACCGATTAAATAAAATAACTCATGCACGTTCATATTCCCCGCTGCTGTAACCTTAGCAGTTTTATAAAAATGCTATGCATTTAGACCTATGTGACGTCTGTTTTTATATTGTTTTATCAACAGTATACATTTTTATATTGTTTAGATCAACTAGCCGAGTAGACAGATGTGAATGTTTATTCATAACCATACTGAAAATAAGTAAATATTGTTAGCTGATGCTAACTGTCTAGCTAACAAGCTTGCTGGTGCTAAGTTGAGGAAATGTTTAGATATAAAGTCCAAATATCTTTATTCAGCCACCTAGATAGATTCCATCTGAGGGAAAAAGAAAGGATGTGATGTTCAGAACATAGTAACTACAGTAATTATCAGAGTGGGAAGTGATGCCCTCTGGGGGCATTGGGCCAGGGGTGTTTTTACACCACAGTCAAGGTTTGAGAAGAAAAAAAAATAATTATGAAAATATAATTATATTTTCCTTAAAATGTTCTTCCTAATTTCAGGCCTAATTCTCATGTCATATATAACTGACGTTCTGCAAAACAAGTTCTAAAACACTTTTTTCTTACTGGTGAAAATTAGATGGTGAAGTCTGTTTTCTCTCAGGTATATGGCAGTGTAAGCTTCACAGTGAACATTACTACATCACTCTCATCAACATAGTCCATATCAACAAAATATATATCTTGACTCTATATAGTGGTTATTTTGGGAAAAACCCAGGTATTTTGGGCAGTAGGATTATAAAAATATGTGCTAATATAAAATTAAATAAAGTAGTCTATATCAAATTGCAAAATAAATCTGTCTATCAGTACTTTTTTACTTAAGTACATAAAAAATTGAGTACTTTTGTACTTTCACTCGAGTAAAATTGAAAAAGCAGTACTTTTACTTTTACTGGAGTAATATTTTATTATACGTATCTGTACTTTTACTCAAGTACTTGATCTGTGTACTTTGTCCACCACTGACTGTTACTGGAAAGTCAACAACGCTGTCGTTTGACAACACTTCACAATACAAGTTGTCTGGGGCAGGAGACAGAGGACGGAATGGCACAACACCAGCAGCGGTGCTTCACGACGCACACACCACAGAAGCTCTCAACAATGCTCTGCTTTCCCAGCATTTAAATGCTCCCACTCATGGTGTAATCTCTTGCAGCTGGTCCAAATCAAGTGGTGTTCCTGTGGCTCAGTGGTTAGAGCATTGCACTAGCAGCGCAAAGGTTGTGGGTTCGATCCCAGGGAACACATGTACTGACAAAAAAATGTATAACCTGAATGCACTGTAAGTTGCTTTGGATAAAAGCGTCTGCTAAATGCGTAAATGTAAATGTCAAGTGCTGCCAGAAAGAGAGCGGGAGAGAGAGAAAAAGGTGCACACAATATAGCATGCAATACAGCATTGATATACATAACACAGAATTAATAGAAATATTAAATACAAATAATAGCTTTATGTCCAGGGACATAACATGCATGTTTATGACAACTGTCATAAAGTGTCATTCACTCAGTTATGTCATTTTTAATGCAAAGATGACATTTCTTGAGATGTCTTTATGACAACTTGAAATAAACCAAAACATCAAAACATAGCAGTGTCTTTGTTGACATTACTAAAACAACATAATCTGTTATTGATCTCTCATAAACATGACAAGGTTAAGAGTTTATGGGTTATTCAATTATAAAATTATTTGACAGAGTATTAACACTTAATTACATTTTAATAACTAATTCAAATTGTACCACTGAATAAAAGTAGTCAGAAAAATATTCATGACACAATTATAATGGCCTCATGACAGCCAATGTCAAAACCAACCACATAACCGTTTAATGTGATATTAAACCATAAAGTAAGTAGTTTCTTAAGTTTGATCATTAATCTACTGTGTCATGTTAATGATATTTATGACATGTTATGTTGTCTTGGTAATGTCAAGTTGTCATGACAAAGACACTGACATGTTTTGATGTATTGGTTTGTCAAGTTGTCATAACAAATATATCTCAATGTCATCTTTGCATTAAAAATGAGTGAATAGCACTTTATGACAGTTTTCATAAACATGCATAAAACATGCATATTCATGACATGTGTCATGTCTTGATTTTGAAGGTGTCATGTCAGTCTTATGCACACCCCTTCAAGTAGAGTGTTACCCTTTGAGGTAAGTATTCTGTAATATTCTGTTTGTTTAACATATTGTCCTGATTAATGATTTTGTGACAGATGCAGGAGGTTAGCACTCAGCTTGGAGTTTCTCTGTCTTCTGTGGTCCCAGTGAAAAACTACTATCAAGAACTGGACATAGACTCTCAAACTGACATACTGCTTCTAAACGCTCTTGTTCAGATGCTCCGAGCCGCTGAGGGGTATTTTGATGATTTTTACAATGCAGAAGAGAAGTCTGAGTAAAAACAGTGTTCCCTGTCTGACCAAAAGTTTCTGCATGTAATCAATACACTGAAAAAAACTGGTGTAGAAACTATTTTCTGCCAGTAAATGTAACACCTAATTACAAAAAAACATATTGAATTAAATATAACAATTTCAAGTAGAAACACTAAAATAGTGTTTTTTTGCAAAACATACACAAATAACCTGTTTTATTTGCAACTTTGAAAAACCTATTTTTTATTTTGTATATTGAAATCATATCTCTTCATTTACACACATATTCACATGTGACAAGCTTCATCTCTGTTTGTTTAATGAGGTGCATTTATATTTCTGCTGTTTCTCTGAACAAGCAAACTATCTGTGATCCAAAACATAACTGGATGTCTAATATTAAAATCTTTATTCTCAGTTTGAGTGAGCAATTGGTGGTTTGGAATTTAAATAAATGTCTTTTTGTCATCATGTTGATATTTGCCCTTAATTCATAAAGTTTTCTTTATTAAGATTATTTGTTGTATAGATAATAAAAGGAACACGTTCACATTGTACACTACCAACAGTTGACTGTAAAAAGCATTAACAAGATTAAGAGCTGTTTCTACATTATCTAACACCTTGTTCTAACAAGACGCAATGCGATAAGTAATCTGTCTGTCCACACCAGATGCGAGGCAGCTACTATACATAAAACAAATCAATCAAATAACACAGCCAATCAGAGGAGTGTGTTGGCAGGCTCTCTTTAGCAAACACTGCAAATATTATACCATTTTAAGTATATTGGAAAATAGCTATTGACTGAAACACTCTATGTGTTTAGTCCTAAACACTATGGCAGAAGCTAGAGCCCAGTCTACTAGACGCCTCTATGCTCTGAAATGGTCAATTTTCTCGGCTTGGTGTCAAGACTACGACTTAGACCCCGGTCACCTCCGACGTGTCAGTGGTTCTTTCATTCCTGCAGTAGATGCTGGACAAACAGCGCTCTTCATCCACCATCAAAGTTTATGCGGCAGTCATAGCGGCTTTCCATGCCCCTATTGCTGGCCGATCGGTGGGCAGAGATAGTGCGGTAATTCAATTTTTACGAGGCGACAGGAGAATAAATCCACTGCGTCCTCGTACAGTTCCACCTTGGGACTTACCAACCGTACTAAGGGCCCTAAAGGAACCATTGCAATCCTCGAGCCTCAGAGTACTCTCACTGAAAACCGCCCTGCTGTTAGCATTTGCGTCGGTCAAGCGAGTAGGACACCTGCAGGCCCTCTCCGACAACCCTGTTTGCCTGGAATTCGGGCCCAACGACTCCAAGGTCATCCTGAAACCAAGGCTGGGTTATGTATCTAAGGTGCTATAAACTCCATTTAGAGCCCAGGTCATAGCGCTTTCCGCACTTTCCCCCCTGAAGGGCAGCCAGGAATCCCTGCTCTGCCCCGTCAGGGCCCTGAAAATTTACATTGAGCGTTCTGCCTCATACAGAAAGTCAGAACAGCTTTTTGTTGGCTTCGGTAACTGTGCTAAAGGTAGCCCTGTTACAAAGCAGAGAATTTCTAGATGGTTAGAGGATGCTATCACATTAACATACTCCTCCGTGGGGTCGCAGTGCCCCATCGGAATCAGAGCCCATGCCACCAGAGGCATCGCCTCTTCCTGGGCGTGATCCAGCGGGGTGTCCATTTCAGACATTTTTGAGGCGGCCGGCTGGTCCTTGCCGTCCGCATTTGTAAGGTTTTACAACCTGGATGTGCCTGCATTGTAGGCCAGAGTCCTTTCTGCTTAATAGCAATCTTTCGGGTTCACTTGACCAACATTGTCCAATGGGGGGTTGTTCTTTTGCTTGATCTGTCCATAAACTGTATGGACAGCAAGTATCACTCACAGGATGACACCCGGGCCACAGATGACCCTCTGGGCTCACCCTGTGCTTGGTGTATTCTATTGACTCCCCTGACTAAAACCGACTTGGTTTCGAGTCGTTCCGCATCATAGCACGGTGTGATTGGACTGGTTCCCATACAGTGTCGAAATCAACGCAGTATGAGTGAAATCTCAAAAGGGAACGTCCCAGGTTACGTATGTAACCCTGGTTTCCCGAGGGAACGAGACGCTGCGTCGAAACGCTAGGGGAACGCCATCAGCGTTGTCCAGCTCTGAATCATATGTGTAATCAGTCAAAATTGACGGCCAGACGTCAGGTGCGGTGACGTCATGACCAGGATGCTTAAAAGCACGTGATGTGCAGCCGGCGCCAGCTTCCAGGAATGAAGCATAGCTCTAGTAGGGATGCCGGAAGTATGGCCCTGCGACGCAGCGTCTCGTTCCCTCGGGGAACCAGGGTTACATACGTAACCTGGGACGTTCCCCTCCGGGAACATCGAGCTGCGTCGAAACGCTAGGGGAACGAGATATCCACGCCGCCATACTTGCAAATCCCTGCTTAGTGTGTGGAATGCACAGCTATGGCAAGGGAAAAGACAAGCCAGGGGTGGCTCGCAGAGCCAGGTCGTAGAACCTGGAAAGTTAGGGGCGTAGACCACCCACCAGCGTCACAGATGTCCTGCACAGGTACCCCTGCCGGAAGGCCTTGGAGGTCGCCATACCTTAAGTAGAGTGAGCCTTGATTCCCAAAGGCGAGGGGAGATCAGAGGACTCGAGGTCATAGGAGAGCATCCAGATCCACTACTTAGCATAAGCACCCTGGCCTCCACCGGAGGAAACGTATAAAGACAGTTTTGCCTATTGAAAGGCCACCAAGAGGGGCGTGGTAGGTGCTATAGCCGCCACGTAGACCTTCAGGGTAGGGCTGTAGTACTCGAGTCCGGTCTTAGACTCGAGTCCGGACTCGAGACGTTTTTCTATCGTCTCGGACTTGTCTTGGACTCGTTGGTATTTGGACTCGGACTTGTCCCGGACTCGCCAAATGTTCAAGTTGGTCTCGACCGAGTCCAGCAATATATGCTTTTTTTTCTCTTTCAAAACAAAGACTCGCTTGTTCCGCAAATGGTTAATGTAATTGCCATTGGTTTAACTCCATCTAGAACGGGCATTGTCATTGGTCCATCTAGAACGGGCATTGTCATTGGTCGCCTGTTAAATGCACAGCTGCGTCATATGAGTGTGAGCGCTGCCTGGAGGCTTAAATTATCTTTATTTTGGCCACAGACACGCTGTCGGCAAGTTGCATTATACAGTTTGGTTGTACAAAGTTCGTTGGAGTTTTCCCTCTCACTTTCCTTCGCTTTTAAATACCTTATTAATGCCCGTGCACATTTTGCTTTCACTTTCATTTCAGGTAATTTGCTTATCTATAACTTACAACGACACATTTTCTGCAATAAACATGGGACTTTAATTAACAAAACGAATAAAAATACACCATTACCATGCTATAAGCCTAATATAAAATTACAAACTTGCAAAATATTTAAATGTAAAAAAAAAAAAACTGACAATCATCAAACGCTGTGGCACCAAATGAATAAGAAAAAGAACGAATAAGAGCAAAACGAATAAAGCCTGGAGGCACGGAATACAACTGGATGTAAAATAAAATTAATTACACAAAAACGTAAATAAAGTAAAAAAAAAAAGCAAACACTGTGGCAATGGCTGGGCGATTTATCAGATTTTATCGATTAATTCGAATTTAATTTCACACAGAATGTGTTTTTGTGTTGACCCGGGCAGTGAAATAGGAAAAATACAAGATGTGAGTTAAACATCTTTTAATAACTAGAGTGCCGCGTTTTTAGAAAGCCGTTTCATGCACGAGACGCTGCACGAGACGCGAGCGCAACCGTCAAACGCGTCCATGCTTACATAGAAAAAACAACTGAACAGCAGCGTAATCGAATACAAAACCTGTGAAGAACTACTACTGTATATCTGATCTTTCAGGTTTGCATCCCGGTGACAGGCTGAAAACTGCTGTTCATTGTTTTACAGAGTCTTTATAGTTAATAATAGCACTCTAGGTGTTATACCTTCAGTTTTTTGGAGCATTTGTCTTGTATTATTTCAGAACATATAGCCTAATATGCACAATATACGTTTGTACAAGATGTAGTTGTAGTTCATCTTTTCTGCAAAGATATTTAGTGATTTGTTTCACATTTACATCATGAAGACAACGTCATGTGTGGTGCACTTAGAATATACTTTTCTTTAACTAGAGGGTTAATAAAGAGAAAGTTTCTTGAATCATGTTGTAGTTACATTTTCAAGTTGACTAGATAAAATCTTACAAAATCGAGAATTGGTCAAATATAAGTGAAATTGCTAAACCTAAAATATCCTCCTGAGACGCCCACCTAAAAAAAAAGTTTTCATGTCATTACATTGTTTAGACCATAAGATTTTTTTTTTTTTTTAAACTCTATTTTATTCATATTTGATTATATGTCCTCTGTAGAGGACACAAGGACTTAAATTAAATGGCATGAATAGAAAACGGCAAAATCAATGGGAGTTTTTTTAAATCACCAAATACATTTTTAGGTTTCAGGATTTTTTTATAATAAACTTTGTTTAAGGATGATTCTCAAATATGTTTTAAAATGTATAACAAAATGATTTGATATACCATTTTGTTTTATGCAATATGTGTGTAAAAAATTCCATAAACTGGTTTCCCATTAAACACAGTGTATCTATACACTATATATAATTTGCTTATTAATGTGTTGCTGTTGGGACAGAATGTTGAAAAAATAAATCATAATGGGAGTAATACATGGCCAGATTTTCATAATAATATATGATATTTCATAAGCAAACTGATATATAATTTTTTTCCCTATTCAATTGTTGTCTCCCAAAATGCATAATAAACATGCTTTTAGTCCTGGTGTCCTCTACAGTGAACATGTATGAAATGATGTCCTGTTTCATAACCCTGTAATTGCTCTGTGCAGGACATCCAGGCTTATAACTGTGACATGTGAGGTCTCAGAGAAATACACTAAAATAGAATGTCCACTACAGAGGCAAAAACTCCAAAGCTGGGTCTCAGGAGGAGAAATAAAATAGCCTAATTTCATCCTACAGTGTTGCTGCACATGCTTTTAGATCATTACAAACAATAATGCAAAGTTATTATATTAGAATAGAAGATATGCCGTCTCTCGTATCACATAAATTATCAATAATTAAGTATGTGGTTTTGAAGAAGATTTTTTTCTTTCTCTGTTTTGACCATCTCATTTGGACTTGGACTTGGACTTGGACTCGAACCTCTTTGGACTCGGACTTGACTCGGACTCGAACCTCTTTAGACTTGGACTTGACTCGGACTCGAACCTCTTTGGACTTGGACTTGACTTGGACTCGACAAAGGTGGACTTGACTACAGCCCTACTTCAGGGTGGAGTGGGCTAACTCTGCGGAGAAACGGGCCTGCGAGAGCTCCAGCACTGTCCCAGCAGGCAGTTAACTGGATCAAGCTGGCGGTCTCCGCACCCGGAGTCTCAACTTCAGGGCGTACAGTTTCCTTATTGAGGGAGCTCTAGATTGGAGGATGGTCTCAGCAACCTCAGTTGAGAGACCAGAGGCTATGAGTTGTGCCCCCTCGGGAGCCACACCCATAGTTTCCACAACTCCGAGCGGGGGTGAAAGATCATGCCCGCTGCCAGTGAGAGGAGATCCCTCCTGACGGGAATCCCCCATGGAGAGCCGTCGAGGAGAGAAATCGGGTCAGAGAACTATACTCGGCCCGGCCAGAACAGGGTTTTTCAATAGAAGGACCCCGTCCATGCGCACTCTCTCTAGAACTCCCAGGAGCTGAGCGATCGGGGGAAGGCGTACAGACGAAGCCTCAGCCACGATTGTACCATAGCATCCAGCCCCTTAGCGGAGCTGGATGTCTGCCTCGACAGGATGGCTGCTCCTATACTGTGAAGGGAAGAACCCGATATTAATACGCTTTGCCCCCAAAGCACATTTCAGGAACTTCCTGTGATGGGGAAGGAGTATGCATCTTTAGATCGCTCGTGACCACCAGTCCTCGGATCTGGTGTGAGACACGTGCTTGAAGAGAGCTTTCTGAACTTCAGTCGTGTGACTGAGCGGTTCAGTTAGCTTAGATCTAAGACGGACGCAACCCCTTTCCCCAGAAACAATGAAGTACGGCTGCAGAACCCGGACTCTTGTCTAGAGCAGGGACCACCTCGATGGTCTCCTCCCTCAGGAGAGTGCTCACTTCTTGTTCCATTACCAGAGCCTGCCCATCGAGACACATTTGGCAGCAGTTTTCATGCTGCCGAATAGTCTACTAAGGGAACCAGTCTCTCGAGACTGGTCTCTGGTGTACTTAGAGCGGCTAGCTCGGTGCCCTGGAGCGGAGGACCGGCAGGGGACGGCCGATCTAGCTGCTCTAGGGACCCCCGAAGGGGTGGCGAGCCTCCCAGCTCCGCTACATTTCTGGGCGGAAGAGACTGAGAGAAGCGCTCGCTGGAAACCGCTGCGCCCTGGAACACTGGCAGGGTTAGCAGACTGATCTCCTGAGGGCACTGAGGAGAGACGGGCACCGTGTAATGCGGTGTAAACCGCTCTTCCCCAGAGGGGCCTGCCCTCATAAGTCCTGGGATGTAGCATCAGGACTGCCTTAGAAGTCTCCTATTGGAAACGACAGTCCTCAGACCCGCGTCATCTCTAGGAAGACTAAGGAACCAGAGTCTGCTCAGGCAGGACCCAATAAGACATGCTTGGCAAGGGCTCCCACACCGCCAGATGACTTACTAAGGGAACCAGTCTCTTGAGACTGGCCTCTGGTGTACTTAGAGCAGCTAGCTCGGTGCCCTGGAACGGAGGACCGGCAGGGGACGGCCGATCTAGCTGCTCTAGAGACCCCCGAATGGGTGGCGAGCCTCCCAGCTCCGCTACATTTCTGGGCGGAAGAGACTGAGAGAAACGCTCGCTGGAGACCGCTACGCCCTGGAACACTGGCAGGGTTAGCAGACTGATCTCTTGAGGGCACTGAGGAGAGACGGGCACCGTGTAATGCGGTGTACACCGCTCTTCCCCAGAGGGGCCGGCCCTCAAGGCCCTGGACCATGGCATCAGGGCGTTCTGGCCGAAGACTATCGATCCGCAGATCCGTCTTCGGCCCGGGCGCGTCACTCTGACTCCGATTCTGGCGAGTACAAGAAGTGACATTCCCCGAATAAGGAGCTGGAACACAATTGGGGCTGCTCCGCCCAGCAGCCCAAGCTGACCACCTCAACCTCCTTGGAGGAAGAGAGGTAAACATTGTGCTCTCACTTGAGAAGTATCCCAAGAGGCTCTTGTATGTCATATACAATATATAATTGTATATATTTCTCTACAATATATATATATATATATATATATATATGTGTATATATATATATATATATATATGTATATATATATATATATATGTATATATATATATATATATATATATATATGTATATATATATATATGTATAAATATATATCTACTATTCAAAATTAAATGCAGTCAAACACCCAGACAAGTAAACACGGTCTGAAAGTGCATAAATGAACCGAGAATCACCATAATGAGGCAACGCGCGAGCTGCTCGGAACAAAACAAATAAATCTTCTTGGAGAGAAACTGCTGCAGATTAGCGCACTCTCACTCAAGGGGGAAGAACTACAGCTTAGGCTTCCGCCCCGGGAGAGCGCTAGACCTGGGGAATACAGGTGGAAATAGGGCGAACCCGTCTCCAACCCGTCCGCCAGATCTATGTGCGATCCCCGTGATCTCACTCGCCGCGGTGCCTCAGCAGCAGCGGGACCGCGAGATCATAGGCGCGGACACACTCCTCGGAGCGTGCCCGGCGGGAGCACAATGCATTGCAGCGGACGCTGGATCTGATGGGAAAAGAAGATAGGGGATCACCCGTCTTAATCTTTCCATCTAATCCATCTGCGAGCACAGCCACTGCTCCGCCTCAGCGGCAGCGTGGCAGGTGCTGCGAGGACGCAGGTGAAAAACTCCCTCCTCAAAGAGAGTTTTCGCCTACAGTCAGAGAGGAACACACAGTCTGTAACGTGATCTACTTTCGCCCTCATTGGCCTTTGATATGTCTGCTTCTAGTCTTTCTTTGCCTATCTTTTTTAAGAATAAACTTTCTTATTTCCTATCTTGATAGTAACAGACTCACAGAACACATTCGACTGACACACACAGAGAGCTTTGCTGAGTGACAAAAAAGCTGGCGCCGGCTGCACATCACGTGCTTTTAAGCATCCTGGTCATGACGTCACCGCACCTGACGTCTGGCCGTCAATTTTGACTGATTACACATATGATTCAGAGCTGGACAACGCTGATGGCGTTCCCCTAGCGTTTCGACGCAGCTCGATGTTCCCGGAGGGGAACAGTAGTTCATAGCAGAGTCACTTTAACATAGGAGATCTCCAGATCCACACAGGTTTTCTTTTCATTCACTTTTCCAGAGAATGAAGGATTGTTCTACAATTTTAGACTTCTGTGAAACTTTCCCTGACCCATGCATTATCAAAAGAAATTCAGAAGCTGAACTAGGATATTGGCGATACCACTGCAGACTAACAGCTGAGGAGTAGTTACAGGACAGAGTTATATTGTCCCCATCTGTCCCAAACACCTCAGGCTGGACTGGTGTGATGACATTCCCAAAACTGACACCTGTGAATCAGATTTAATCACATTAACTCCATTGTCATGAAACACAAAATCACAAGAATCCAAAAAGGAAAAGAAGCAATGTAAATTATAAAAGAATGTTAAAATTCTTACATGCAAGAGTGCAGAATAAAAGTAAAAAGCTGAGCAGCATTTTGCAGTGGATTAGTTCATCTGCCGCACAGACTGTTAGACAGCAAACCTGTCTTGCAGAGATGTCTCCAGATAGCACCTCCCCTAAAACCTGCACCCCTATTAAAACACAATCATACTTTTGAAACTTTTACAGCAAACTTCAACACCAAACTCTGACAATTCCTGAACTGGAATTAACATCTGACTACCGACTAGATAAAATAAATACAATATGAAATAAAATCTTTAATCTCTCTAAAGAAAAAAAATCTCAACCATCACTTAACATAATATATGGTGTCTAACAATACTACAACAGTCAGTTGTATGTTTTGAGTAAATTTTAACATGTCTGCTTCTGCTGGTATAACTTGGAAACACAGACATTGGTCTGTTTGTCTACATACACAGTAAAATAGATCATATTTATTCTAAATAGGGGTGGGCATAGATTAATTTTTTTAATCTAGATTAATCTAGATTAAAATGGCTCATTTGAATTCTGCCGAAGGCATTCAGAATATGTGTGCTACCCAAATAATGGCTAAAAGTAAGTCTTTGAGAACGGGTTTCTCAAGCCAGGTGGCGCATTAGACCAGGGGCTCATCTCCTGTTTCCAAAATGCATCACAAACTGCTTGAGAAAGCTGTTCTACTATGATAATTGGTGATGAAAATAAACTGTTCAATAAGATGTACTTGTGTTTACTAACTGTTTATTCAGTTAAACATGAATTTTTAACTGTACGTTAGGCCTACATAAGAGGTCGTGATGAACTGTTTACAGTTTCCATTGGGAAGCTTCTTAAAAATACATTTTCCCTGAAGCAAACCCGGCGGCTTCATAGCTGCATCCATGTTAGCACGTCACGTCTGATGTGGTAATTTCACAGTAACGTTAGGCATACACACAGGTTCGAAGCAGAGGGTGACACGGGAGTGAATTCTCAAGTTCACGTGAGACCTAAAGCGCATCCTGTTTGCTTAAAAGCGCAACGTTTCGTTGTTATTCTGAGTGCACACAAATAAACGTAGAGTCTTTACAGATTCGAAAGATGTATTAGGCTACTTTTATCTGTATGACCAAGAATGACGGAGATTTTAAGAGCAAGTGAGCGCACCGGAGCCTGTCCTGCGCAAACGCGCTTCCACACAAACACTTCAATAGCGCACATTTCTCTAGGTTAACATCATATTGAGCGGCCATGTAAAGTTGCTACTACATACATCTTTCAGATGAAAATCCATATTTGAGGTTGATGAATGATAGGTGAGTGTTTGGATGTCCTGCCCGATTGTATTACCACATAGACCAGCCGTTAACAATCTGTCCATCACGGACTGCGAGCCTCTAGTTCGAAGACTCGTTCTCGCCCCCTACAGTGCAATTCGGCTAGGTATACATCCGCGCTAAAATATCAGGGTGAAAGTCATCATAGCTTGCGTAGTATAGACCCAGCTCCCAACCCAACTTTGAGAATAGATTAACGGCGATATTTTTTTTATCGCCGATAAGAGTCTCACGTTAACGCAGCACGTTAACGCCGATAACGGCCCACCACTAATTCTAAATCATCCGTATTTGTATTTGAACTAAATTGGCTATTTAAATGTTTGCATGCTTCCTAGACTCATATAAAATAGCCAATCCATAACATCTGAATACATTTGTTTTTGTTGATTAGGGGCAATTTTGCAGTAGCCTAATGACTGGCCGGAAGCAATTAACTAATAACTTTTTCATGAGTTTGAACTGGAGAATGCAAAATGTTCACTATTTCTTATCTCTCAAGAAAAGCTTACAAAGCCAACTACCCTAAAAGGAAATTAGGAGGACTATAAAGAGTAAAAAGCGACAGACTCTAAGCAAGTAAAGAGTGGACATCAATAAAGCTTTCCATCGCTACATAAATTTCAAAGCATTTGAAAACAGACACAGAGCTTTCCTTTTTCAGCTTGACAGATAAATACCTTGCTTGGTTAAGGATAATCTACAGCGGCGGGTAGTTGGCAAATGGTGGGCTATTTTTCTCTACTGTATGCTGTACTTTTAAACGTAAACATGTTACCAGATTAATTTTTTTTTAAGGTTTTTGTTCAAGCACTGAACATCCTGTTGTCACTGTGGGCTGCAGAGCACAGTAGTACAGAGCAGAGTCAGACACATTTGGATATTGAATGGTCAGATGAACTGATCTTGAAGTAGAATCATGTCTGGAGTGAAATCGTCCCTTGAACTCAGTGGCTTCATCTCCATCTCCAAATGTATGTCTCCGTAGAATATATTTTGGAGAGTCATAACTGTTTTGTCTGTACCAGAGTAGAGTAGGGTTTGAGCTTGAAGTGTTGTATTTACAATCCAAAGTTACTGAATCCTCCTCTTCATTTGCTGATTGGAAACTTTTAGCCTGATTAACAGAGTCTTGTCCCCTGCATTCTGTGAGGAGGGTAAATTATTTTAGTAAATTTGTTTATAAATCTAGATGAAACTGACAGGTAGGAGAAAATACATGCATTAAAATAAGGTACATTACCCATGCAAGTTGCAAACAGGATTAAAAGAGTTTCCACACAGCTTCTCATTGTAATCATGATATAAAAGACACCCCCAAAGTATACAATGTTCTCTTGAATCTGACTGGAACTTGCTGAGACGCTTAAACTCCATGTGAAGTCCTGACTGTAAGAGTGGAGCTGTATACTGTTTATCTGTTAAAACATCTCCCCCAAGTGGAAGAGAGCAGACACACATCTGTATATGTCTAGGTTTTCATTTGAAACTAGTACACCACAATTAAAATCAGTGAGCATGAAGTGTTTATGAGTTTGCACATGTTCTAGCTTATGAAATAATAATTATGTACAATTTGATTTCCTCTATTGTATTGCTCTTAGTGGATTTGTCCTTTTGCAGCTGTATACTATCTTTAAAATGTTATAATCATTCTTATCACATATCATTCGTTCACTGTTCTCTTCTGGAAATACTAGACATGCTCACATTTATTAATTTTGTAACCCGAGGTTGTGGGTTCGAATCTCGGCTCTGGCAGGAATTGTCCATGACTGAGGTGAGACCCTTGAGTAAGTCACCGAACCCCCAACTTCTCCCCGGGCACCACAGCATTGGCTGCCCACTGCTCCAAGTGTGTGTGTAATTGGATGAGTTAAATGCAGAGAACACATTTTGCTGCTGGTTATACTCTGTATAATTGTGTATGTGACAAATAAAAAAATCTTCTTCTTTTTCTTTACATTTTTTTCTAAAATTAGAATTTTTTTATCAGGCTCCTATATGTATGTTATGTAATTTTGCTTTAATGCCAATTAATAGGTTGTTTTCATTGCTATTAAAGTGAAATATATGAACCTAAACAAAGCATCCTGAGAAAAATGCTAGTTTTAGAAGAAAATTTCAGAAAGCACTTAGAGGATTTTGCATCTGAACTCTTCGTAGAAATATATACAGTATATGTTGTTTTTTGTATAGATTGTTTTAATGACATCCTTAGAAATTCATATAACATAACATAAAAGAGATGACACAAAAGTTATAATATGATAACCATGTGATGCATTCTAAATTATATTCACATGCCCTTTTTAACCTTGTAAATTCACAGCTGTTACCACATTCCCTGTTTGTGGTTTATAAAAACATAATGTGTTTTGATGCTGATTGATTATACACTCTTCAAAGCATTATTTTCATGAGAGTTTTTGTAAAGCTTCTCAGGCATTTTGTATCACTGGGCTACTCTCAGTGCGCAGTAATAGAGAGCTGAATCTGACAGAGCTGCTTTTACAATAGTCAGTTCAGTGGATGATTGGGATGTAGTTGACTGAAAACCATCAGGTATATCTTCATCACTACTCCTTAATCGAGCACCTTTCCACAGTAAATATTCTGGTTCTCTGTTTGGATATTGTCTGTACCAGTAAAGCAAAATATCATTGCTGTTAGTTTCAAATGTACAGCTCAGTGTCACAGACTCTTCTTCTTCTCTGATTATATTAGTATCTCCTTCTCTTGGTCCAATCGTATCAGCAAATCCACCTGCAGTGAATCATATTTTAAAATACCATGAAGTAATAAAGGGTTTTGTTCAATAAATTGAACATTATATTTGATTAAATCATGTCATTTATAAAATATAATGAATTGTGGTTAAAAGTATATTTACCTGAAACTGTGATGAGCATTATGAATATCATCTGCCTCTCCTTCATCTTAACTGAAGTCCACTTTATAGATCAGGTTTTTAGTTTCTAGTATTTATTAAATTAATTTATTAGATCTTTATTGTTGGTTTATTGATTTATTAGTTCCGAGTTATGCTGAATGTTGCTTTATGAAGGTGAGTGACTGAAAGCACTAAGACTGAGGGAAGTTCTGTTGTGTATGAATAATGTGGGTGTGGGTTAGTGAAATATGAAAAATGTTCTTTAAATACGTTTCTTATAGAGGTCAGGAGCTTGTTTAGTGTGTTTGAAACAGCTTGTGAAGTACTGTTGCCCCCTTCTGTTGGAGCTCAGAACAGCACGTGTTGTCCAGTTGCTTTAAAATGTGCCATCTAAAATGATAAATGTGTTTGAGCTACATTTATTGACATTTGTTTATATTTCCAATACAATCATTTGATTGTTCTGCTTACACATGTTATGCATAAATGTTTTATGTCCTCATAAAAGTAATAATCTGACCTTCACTTTCAGCCACATAATAGTTGAACAGTTTGACAGATTTCTAAGGATCTAATAAGAACTTTAAAATATATGAAGTATTTGTGTGATTTTTCACTTTACTTAAAACCTCACCTCACATTTTGCTTTCTTTCTGCCTAAACTTTCTTTCAGTCTTATTTAAAGAGGTTTTTGTACAGCATGCAATGGATTTCCTTTCACTGTGGGCTCCAAAGCACAGTAGTACAGAGCAGAGTCCGTGACAGCAGCAGAGGAGATCTTCAGATACACACTACTGTTGTCTTTTCTGTGATTGATTGAGACTCCAGCAACTGGAGGATTAGCTTTATTAACAGTCCCAAAGGACTCCAGTATGAGGAACTTTGGTAGTGAACCTGTGTATTGACGATACCAGTGAAGACTTCGAACAGAACCAGTGTAGCTGCAAGAGAGAGTCACACTGTCACCCTCATCAGCAAACTGAGAAGCACTGTATGGTGTGATGGTTTCTGCAGCTCTGGAACCTGCATTTAAAGTGTACATTTAAAATAAAAAAAGAGAGAAAGAAAATAAATTGACATCCTTTTTCAAATCTAAAAATTTATTAAAATGCTATTTTATTGACAAATTCAAATACATATTTTTTAAATTGTACTTATAAAATGTCTGGCATGTGCAACAATACCCTACCTTGAGCTGATGATAGTAATATAATTAAATAGATCAACATGTTGGCACAATAATCAGGTTTGAACAGGAGACACAGAAACATCAGATGATACAAAGAGGTTTGTGAAATGCTGACAGTCTTATTGTATTTCACAATGTATTTGCTAAACTCCTCCTACTCAGACTGACAACATTCAGCCCTCACCTCATACAATATATGACAGAGAAGACTGTTATTTATAACACAGTGCCACATATTGAATACAATAAATAAAGAATATTATCGAATAGATACAGATAGATAAATTACAATTTACAACATATTTCAGTGACATATTTTAGGTGGGATAATCTTAAACGTACACATGATATAGATTTTCCATGGTAGAGGGAAATTAGGATAATTGTCCAGATTAGCAGGAAGCATATTTATGTTGCTTACAGTTGTTTAAATTGAAGGCTGTTAAATGCTATACATTTGATAAAATTATGAAAGAGTAAAGAGTTTTTACTTATTTATTTATTGGTTAGATTTTTTTATATAAATATACATTGAATAGTAAAATGTCAGTAAAAATATCCTTGTTTTAATAATTTCCCCAAATACAGTGAGGTTTTTGTACAGTGTAGTGTGTGTTTCCTGTGACTGTGGGCTCCAGAGCACAGTAGTACAGAGCAGAGTCTGATACAGCAGCAGAGGAGATCTCCAGAATCACATGGGTTTTCTTTTCATTCAGTTTTGTTGAGAATCGAGGATCTTGATCTACAGCTTTGGACTTTTGTAAAACTTCCCCAGTAGCATGAAGAATGATGAAAAGAAATTCAGGAGCCAATCCAGGATATTGTCGATACCAAAATAAACTTCTTGCAGAGGAATAGCTACAGGAGAGACTTATAATGTCCTCTTCTGTCCCAGACATACGAGTTTCTACTGGTGTGATGACATTCCCAAAACTGATACCTGCAGATGAGATTATCAAGATTTGAAAACAAATAAGCAGAAAAATTAAACTGAGGGTTTGAGGGTTGAGATTGGATACTTACATGCAAGACAACAGAACAAAGTCAAAACAAACAGCATCATTTTTTCAGGGTGATATTATAGTTCATCTGCAGGACAAACTGTTACTGAAGTAACATTAATTTATTGTATAGCAGCAGTTGTCTCTAGCACCTCCCCTTAAAACAACAGCCCTGAATTCATGAAGCAGATCATGTCTCTCTGATCCTACAGTGGATGTGTTCATGATGATCATAATTATTTCACACTTTTAGACATATTAACAAAGATAATGCTTTTTTTAATCAAAAATATTGCATAAGAACTTTTATTTGTTTTTATTATTTGATTGATTGATTGATTGGTTGGTTGGTTGATTGATTGATTGATTGATTGATTGATTGATTGATTGATTGATTGATTGATTGATGAATTAATTAATTAATTAATTCATTCATTTAACAAATCACACAACTGTTATATTTGTTATATTTAATAGCTGTTGCAGGTACAGTATATAGCAGTTTAGTTTAAAAATATATTTGAGACATTGCATCTATATAGGCCTATAATAATATTACAATTGTTCTGAGTTGTTTGTTAGATTTGTTCATAGTAATGGTTGATGTAAGTGACTGAAACCAACTGTTCAGTTTATTCTAGTAGTTATGCAGTTCTAGTATGTACACTCTAAAACAAATCTGTAAAAAATAGGGCACAATATACTTTATAATTTAAAGGAATTTTTCTGTATTTGTTTTTTACAGGTGTTTTACCAGTATTTTGAATTGTACACTTCATTGCATTGTGTTTTAGAGTTAACAGAAATGTCCGTATAATTAATGGATAATCTCATGTGTAATGAGCTGCCAGTACTTTTTCTGTTATTTTACAGATACATTTTTTATAGTGTAGGATCTCTATGGAAGAAATTCCCTTCTTGGGGAGTTGCTTACTGTCTATACAAGTAAAGTCAGTTTACACTAACAATACTTTAATTACACTACATATGTGTCTTTGTTATTTTTTTGACCTTTTTGTTGTTGAGTCCAGATGTGGTTTGTACATTTCTATCAAGGCTTGATAAGCATATGAAAATTGTTTTTGTACTGTGTATTAGGGTTTCCTGTCACTGTGGGCCTCAGAGCACAGTAGTACAGAGCAGAGTCTGACACTTTGGCAAAGGAGATGATCAGATCCACACGGCTTTCTGTTTTTCTGTGATTGATGGTTATTCCTGGAACGGGTGGATTAGCTGGAGTTGTTACCCCTGAATCTTCCAGTATGATAAACTGTGGTGGTGAACCTGCATATTGACGATACCAGTGCACACCACGAGCAGAACCGCTGTAGTTACAGGAGAGTGTCACATTGTCACCCTCAAGAGCAAGTTCTCTGACACTTTTTGGAGAGATGACTTCTGAGGCTCTGGAACCTGCAAAAGAAAGTAGCATTAAATGCAGTTTTCAAGTACTTCCGCTGGAATAAAATGCTTTTACTTTTACAACATTATACCTTCAGCTGATAACAGCAGTATAATAATATAGATCAGCATGTTCACTCACTGAACTTATAAGAACAAGCTAAAAACAGAGCAGCTGCTCCACACAGTGTTGTGTGATGTTCATCTTTACCCAGCTGTATGCTGTATAGTGTCTATGCTAAACTCCTCCTCCTGTCCTGACATTAAATCTGGAGCATGCATACAGTAGCTGTTTAATTATACACTAATTTATTTTAATTCTTTATTTTTGATAATGCATTTGTGTTCTTCATTTTGCTGCTCATTGCCAATATTGTAGCCTATTACCATTTTGTTAATACATGTGAGTTTCTAATTTTTAATGAGATTCCTTATACAAAAGTATAGAAAAGATAACCTAACAAACAAGCTAACATGAGAAGAATATGTAATACATGCTAAATTATATTCACATGCCCTTATGCAACCTTTTAATCCTCCCAAATTCATAGCTGTTACCACATTCCCTGTCTGTGGTTTATAAAAACATAATGTGTTTTGATACTGATTTATTAAACACTCTTCAAAGCGTTCATTTTGTATGAGTTTTTGTAAAGCTTCTCTAGTATTTTGTATCTCTGAATACTCTTAGAGCACAATAATAGAGAGCTGAATCTGACAGAGTTACACTGTTAATAATGAGTTCAGTGGATGACTGGGATGTAGTTGATTGAAACCCATCTGGGATGTGCTCATTGGTCCATGATCGAGCACCTTTTTACAGTAAATATTCTGGTTCTCTCTTTGGATACTGTCTGTACCAGTATAGATCAATTGTATTGCTGCTTGTTTCATATATGCTCAGTGTCACAGACTCTCCTTTTTTTCTGATTATATCAGTTTTTCCTTCTCTTGGTCCAATTATATCAGCAAATCCACCTGAAATGAAATACACAATAATACATATATCACAATCTAATACAGAATTAGTGTAAGTTGCAAGTTACTGTTGTAAATAAAATACAGTATATTGAGCTGAAACTGTGAGAAGTATCTTGAGTAGCATTGGTCTCTTCTCCATTTCCTCTGATTTAAACTCAGGTTTAAATCTAAAAATGTTTTAGTTTACAGTGTTGTCAAACTGATTTACCGGAGAGTTGTAACAAAGTATGGTGAATGTGGCTTCAAAAAATATATAAAAATATGAGAGTAGCTAATGTGTGACTGAATACACTGAGACTGAGTGAAGTTTTATTGTGTTCTAATAATGTGGGTGTGGTCAGTGAAACATAAACATGCTCTGTGCACTACTGCATATATCACTAGTGCTTTACCTGTAACATCCAACTGCATTTCAAACAGATCTAATCAAATACATTTGCTTTATCAAAATTACACAGAGCAAGTCAAAATATAGACTTTGACCTGGGTATTACTTTAATAATGATTAGTCAACATTCACTAAAGTCAGTGTTTTAAATGAAATGTTAATAGCACATCACAGAAGAGCATCGGGAAATGCTTGTGAAACATTACATGAGATTATGTTGCCCTCTACTGTTGAAGCTCAAACAGCAGGTGTTTATTTTGAAATGATGTGCTTTCGTGATTGGCAATTATGTTAGAGACACGTTTACTGTTATTTTCTTTTTCTTTTTTTCTGTTTTCTTTGTCTGTGAACTATTTAGAATTATAAACAACATGTATTCTCAAAATAAATATTTAGAATATTTCATATAAGCATGAAAAAATTTTTTTTTAGCAAGTTACTGATTCTTTTTTTTAGCTACCACAATAAATATCTGCAGAAATTAGCTGGATGATTAATAATCAACCCACTGGATGATTAACGTAAGTCATGTTTTTGTACAGTGTAGTGTGTGTTTCCTGTCACTGTGGGCTCCAGGGCACAGTAGTACAGAGCAGAGTCTGTCACTTTAACAGAGGAGATCTCCAGATCCACACGGGTTTTCTGTTCATTCACTTTTCCAGAGAATCGAGGATCTTGTTCTACAATTTTAGACTTCTGTGAAACTTCTCCTGACCTATGTAGTATTATCAAAAGAAATTCAGGAGCTGAACCGGGATATTGGCGATACCAATGCAGACTAAACGCTGAGGAGTAGTTACAGGACAGAGTTATATTGTCCCCATCTGTCCCAAGCACCTCAGGCTGGACTGGTGTGATGACATTCCCAAAACTGACACCTGTGAATCAGATTTAATCACATTAACTCCATTGTCACGAAATACAAAAGTACAAGAAACCAAAAATAAAAAATACAATTAAATAGAAAGGAAAATATGACCTATATAATAATATAAGAATGTAAATTAAAATTCTTACATGGAAGAGTGCAGAACAAAAGTAAAAAGCTGAGCACCATTTTTTGCAGTGGATTAGTTCCTCTGCCACACAGACTGTTAGACAGCAAACCCCCAGTAGAAGATGTCTCCAGATAGCACCTCCCCTAAAACCTGCACCCCTATTAAAACACAATCATCCTTTTGAGTCTTCTACAGCAAACTTCAACACCAAACTCTGACAATTCCTGAACTGGAATTTACAACAACCATCAATTAAGAACAGCAAAAACCATCAGGAGGATAACTTAAGGTATCTAACAAGTAACAATCAATTGGTTGTTTTAAGTACATTTTAACATGTCGTCCTCTATTGGTAAAACTTGGAAACACAGACATTGGTCTAATGTATTTGTCTACATACACAGTAAAATATACAATATTAATATTTCAGATGCAAAAGCCTCTGAGTGCCATCTGAAATTTTCTTCTAAAATTAGCATTTTTATCAGGCTCCTATATTTATGTTTAGTTATTTCACTTTAATGGCATAGAAAAGGACATATACATTGCCATTAGAATACATTTACTGAACCTAAACATAGGAGCATGATAAACGTCCCAGGTTACGTATGTAACCCTGGTTCCCCGAGGGAACGAGACGCTGCGTCGAGACGCTAGGGGAAACGCCATCAGCGTTGTCCAGCTCTGAATCATATGTGTAATCAATCAAAATTGACGGCCAGACGTCAGGTGCGGTGACGTCATGACCAGGATGCTTAAAAGCACGTGATGTGCAGCCGGCGCTAGCTTCCAGGAATGAAGCATAGCTCTAGTAGGGATGCCGGAAGTATGGCCCTGCGACGCAGCGTCTCGTTCCCTCGGGGAACCAGGGTTACATACGTAACCTGGGACGTTCCCCTCCGGGAACATCGAGCTGCGTCGAGACGCTAGGGGAACGAGATATCCACGCCGCCATACTTGCAAATCCCTGCTTAGTGTGTGGAATGCACAGCTATGGCAAGGGAAAAGACAAGCCAGGGGTGGCTCGCAGAGCCAGGTCGTAGAACCTGGAAAGTTAGGGGCGTAGACCACCCACCAGCGTCACAGATGTCCTGCACAGGTATACCTGCCAGAAGGCCTTGGAGGCCGCCATACCTTAAGTAGAGTGAGCCTTGATTCCCAAAGGCGAGGGGAGATCAGAGGACTCGAGGTCATAGGAGAGCACCACTACTTAGCATAAGCACCCTGGCCTCCACCGGAGGAAACGTATAAAAGAGAGTTTGCCTATTGAAAGGCCACCAAGAGGGGCGTGGTAGGTGCTATAGCCGCCACGTAGACCTTCAGGGTGGAGTGGGCTAACTCTGCGGAGAAACGGGCCTGCGAGAGCTCCAGCACTGTCTCAGCAGGCAGTTAACTGGATCAAGCTGGCGGTCTCCGCACCCGGAGTCTCAACTTCAGGGCGTACAGTTTCCTTATTGAGGGAGCTCTAGATTGGAGGATGGTCTCAGCAACCTCAGTTGAGAGACCAGAGGCTATGAGTTGTGCCCCCTCGGGAGCCACACCCATAGTTCCACAACTCCGAGCGGGGGTGAAAGATCATGCCCGCTGCCAGTGAGAGGAGATCCCTCCTGACGGGAATCCCCCATGGAGAGCCGTCGAGGAGAGAAATCGGGTCAGAGACTATACTCGGCCCGGCCAGAACAGGGTTTTTCAATAAAAGGACCCCGTCCATGCGCACTCTCTCTAGAACTCCCAGGAGCTGAGCGATCGGGGGAGGCGTACAGACGAAGCCTCAGCCACGATTGTACCATAGCATCCAGCCCCTTAGCGGAGCTGGATGTCTGCCTCGACAGGATGGCTGCTCCTTTACGAAGGGAAGAACCCGATATTAATACGCTTTGCCCCCAAAGCACATTTCAGGAACTTCCTGTGATGGGGAAGGAGTATGCATCTTTAGATCGCTCGTGACCACCAGTCCTCGGATCTGGTGAGAGACACGTGCTTGAAGAGAGCTTTCTGAACTTCAGTCGTGTGACTGAGCGGTTCAGTTAGCTTAGATCTAAGACGGACGCAACCCCTTTCCCCGGAACAAGAAGTACGGCTGTAGAACCTGGACTCTATGTCTAGAGCAGGGACCACCTCGATGGTCTCCTCCCTCAGGAGAGTGCTCACTTCTTGTTCCATTACCAGAGCCTACTCGCCCGTAGAAAGGCTGCGGCAGAGCGCCACATAGCCTTGTCTACAGTGTGCGTGACCCATCGAGACACATTTGGCAGCAGCCGAATAGTCTACTAAGGGAACCAGTCTCTCGAGACTGGTCTCTGGTGTACTTAGAGCGGCTAGCTCGGTGCCCTGGAGCGGAGGACCGGCAGGGGACGGCCGATCTAGCTGCTCTAGGGACCCCCGAAGGGGTGGCGAGCCTCCCAGCTCCGCTACATTTCTGGGCGGAAGAGACTGAGAGAAGCGCTCGCTGGAAACCGCTGCGCCCTGGACACTGGCAGGGTTAGCAGACTGATCTCCTGAGGGCACTGAGGAGAGACGGGCACCGTGTAATGCGGTGTAAACCGCTCTTCCCCAGAGGGGCCTGCCCTCATAAGTCCTGGGATGTAGCATCAGGACTGCCTTAGAAGTCTCCTATTGGAAACGACGGTCCTCAGACCCGCGTCATCTCTAGGAAGACTAAGGAACCAGAGTCTGCTCAGGCAGGACCCAATAAGACACGCTTGGCAAGGGCTCCCACACCGCCAGATGACTTACTAAGGGAACCAGTCTCTTGAGACTGGCCTCTGGTGTACTTAGAGCGGCTAGCTCGGTGCCCTGGAACGGAGGACCGGCAGGGGACGGCCGATCTAGCTGCTCTAGAGACCCCCGAAGGGGTGGCGAGCCTCCCAGCTCCGCTACATTTCTGGGCGGAAGATACTGAGAGAAATGCTCGCTGGAGACCGCTGCGCCCTGGAACACTGGCAGGGTTAGCAGACTGATCTCCTGAGGGCACTGAGGAGAGACGGGGACCGTGTAATGCGGTGTAAACCGCTCTTCCCCAGAGGGGCCTGCCCTCATAAGTCCTGGGATGTAGCATCAGGACTGCCTTAGAAGTCTCCTAAGGAAATGACGGTCCTCATACCCGTGTACTTAGAGCGGCTAGCTCGGTGCCCTGGAACGGAGGACCGGCAGGGGACGGCCGATCTAGCTGCTCTAGAGACCCCCGAAGGGGTGGCGAGCTTCCCAGCTCCGCTACATTTCTGGGCGGAAGAGACTGAGAGAAACGCTCGCTGGAGACCGCTGCGCCCTGGCACACTGGCAGGGTTAGCAGACTGATCTCCTGAGGGCACTGAGGAGAGACGGGCACCGTGTAATGCGGTGTACACCGCTCTTCCCCAGAGGGCCTGCCCTCATCAGTCCTGGGCCTTGGCCTCAGGACTGCCTCAGAAGCCTTCTATTGGAAATGACGGTCCTCAGACCCATGTCATCTCTAAGGAAGACTAGGAACCAGAGTCTGCTCAGGCAGATCCCAATGAGACACGCTTGGCAGGGGCTCCCAAGCCGCCGGGTGGCCTACTAAGGGAACCAGCCTCTCGAGACTGGCCTCTGGTGTACTTAGAGCGGCTAGCTCGGTGCCCTGGAACGGAGGCCGGCAGGAGACGGCCGATCTAGCTGCTCTAGAGACCCCCGAAGGGGTGGCGAGCCTCCCAGCTCCGCTACATTTCTGGGCGGAAGAGATTGAGAGAAACGCTCGCTGGAGACCGCTGCGCCCTGGAACACTGGCAGGGTTAGCAGACTGATCTCCTGAGGGCACTGAGGAGAGACGGGCACCGTGTAATGCGGTGTATACCGCTCTTCCCCAGAGGGGCCTGCCCTCACCAGTCCTGGGCTTTGGCATCAGGACTGCCTCAGAAGCCTCCTATTGGAAATGACGGTCCTCAGACCTACGTCATCTCTAAGGAAGACTAGGAACCAGAGTCTGCTCAGGCAGATCCCAATAAAACACGCTTGGCAAGGGCTCCCACACCGCCAGGTGACTTACTAAGGGAACCAGTCTCTTGAGACTGGCCTCTGGTGTACTTAGAGCGGCTAGCTCGGTGCCCTGGAACGGAGACCGGCAGGGGACGGCCGATCTAGCTGCTCTAGAGACCCCCGAAGGGGTGGCGAGCCTCCCATCTCCGCTACATTTCTGGGCGGAAGAGACTGAGAGAAGCGCTCGCTGGAGACCGCTGTGCCCTAGAACACTGGCAGGGTTAGCAGACTGATCTCCTGAGGGCACTGAGGAGAGACGGGCACCGTGTAATGCGGTGTACACCGCTCTTCCCCAGAGGGGCCAGCCCTCAAGGCCCTGGACCATGGCATCAGGGCGTTCTGGCCGAAGACTATCGATCCGCAGATCCGTCTTCGGCCCGGGCGCGTCACTCTGACTCCGATTCTGGCGAGTACGAGAAGTGACATTCCCCGAATAAGGAGCTGGAACACAATTGGGGCTGCTCCGCCCAGCAGCCCAAGCTGACCACCTCAACCTCCTTGGAGGAAGAGAGGTAAACATTGTGCTCTCACTTGAGAAGTATCCCAAGAGGCTCTTGTAGGTCATATACAATATATAATTGTATATATTCCTCTACAATATATATATATATATATATATATATATATATATATATACACATGTATAAATATATATCTAACTTTCATAGTCGGATAAAATGCATAGTTAATTATTCAAAATTAAATGCAGTCAAACACCCAGACAAGTAAACACGGTCTGAAAGTGCATAAATGAACCGAGGATCACCATAATGCGCGCGTTGCCTCGGCAACGCGCGAGCCGCTCGGAACAAAACAAATAAATCTTCTTGGAGAGAAACTGCTGCAGATTAGCGCACTCTCACTCAAGGGGGAAGAACTACAGCTTAGGCTTCCGCCCCGGGAGAGCGCTAGACCTGGGGAATACAGGTGGAAATAGGGCGAACCCGTCTCCAACCCGTCCGCCAGATCTATGTGCGCCCCGTGATCTCACTCGCCGCGGTGCCTCAGCAGCAGCGGGACCGCGAGATCATAGGCGCGGACACACTCCTCGGAGCGTGCCCGGCGGGAGCACAATGCATTGCAGCGGACGCTGGATCTGATGGGAAAAGAAGATAGGGGATCACCCGTCTTAATCTTCCCATCTAATCCATCTGCGAGCACAGCCACTGCTCCGCCTCAGCGGCAGCGTGGCAGGTGCTGCGAGGAGCGCAGGTGAAAACTCCCTCCTTTTTTCAAAAGAGAGTTTTCGCCTCCAGCCAGATCATCGCAAAAACTGTGTGTATCCCGAGAGAGCGCTAGACCTGGGGAATACAGGTGGAAATAGGGCGAACCCGTCTCCAACCCGTCCGCCAGATCTATGTGCGATCCCCGTGATCTCACTCACCGCGGTGCCTCAGCAGCAGCGGGACTGGGAGATCATAGGCGCGGACACACTCCTCGGAGCGTGCCCGGCGGGAGCACAATGCATTGCAGCGGACGCTGGATCTGATGGGAAAGGAAGATAGGGGATCACCCGTCTTAATCTTTCCATCTAATCCATCTGCGAGCACAGCCACTGCTCCGCCTCAGCGGCAGCGTGACAGGTGCTGCAAGGACGCAGGTGAAAAACTCCCTCCTCAAAGAGAGTTTTCGCCTCCCGTCAGAGAGGAACACACAGTCTGTAACGTGATCTACTTTCGCCCTCATTGGCCTTGATATGTCTGCTTCTAGTCTTTCTTTGCCTATCTTTTTAAGAATAAACTTTCTTATTTCCTATCTTGATAGTAACAGACTCACAGAACACATTCGACTGACACACACAGAGAGCTTTGCTGAATGACAAAAAGCTAGCGCCGGCTGCACATCACGTGCTTTTAAGCATCCTGGTCATGACGTCACCGCACCTGACGTCTGGCCGTCAATTTTGATTGATTACACATATGATTCAGAGCTGGACAACGCTGATGGCGTTTCCCCTAGCGTCTCGACGCAGCTCGATGTTCCCGGAGGGGAACAATGCTTATTTTAGATGAAAATTCCAAACGGCACTTTTGCATCTGAACCCTTCATTTATTCTGAACAGTGTTTCAATTTTTGTACTAGAAATGTATGCAAATGAGCACATATTTCATTAAATAATGTCTAATTTGCATATCTAAACCCTACATTTGAGAAAACTTGTAATACAATTTTTTTTTTGCAATCATCAATTAATCAATCAGCTGGGTAAGTAAAGCGATAGTTATATTTTTGACCTATTCACCTGCAGTGTCTCGAATTATGAGGGTTGAAATTAAAGAGAAAATAGCAAAGCCAAATAAAGAGAAAAGAATGATGAGAAAATAATTCTTTTTCAGAAAGATGTTTCATTTAATCACAAAATGTTACTGAATAAAAATTAATTCATTGTATAGCAGAGGGTGTCTCCAGCTAGCACCTCCTATTAAAGATACAGTCCTGAATTTATTAAGTATATCATCTCTCTCTGATCCTAGATTTATGATCTCTGATCCTGAATGTGTCTATGATGATAACGTACTGCATAATTAATATTGTTCATCATAGCCTTATAATTATTCAGACCTAGATTTGTCAAATGTACTGATTAATCTGAGGCCTCTGTCAAAGTTTTGTTCATGTATTTATTAAAGGTTTTATTGTTTAATTTGTATTATTTGCTCCCTTTTATCATTCAGGCTAGTGATGACATTGATAAAAAGTACCCGAAGAACAAAATCCATAATCATGAATGTAAAAATGTTTTTTAGTGTGTTGTTTTGTTGTTGTTGTTGTTGTATTACAATGATTTTATTGATTTCAGAACATTTAAAATTATATCCGTAGGAATTGATAAAACATAAAATGAGGAAAAAAATAGATAAAAGTGATCACATAAAACCATGTGAGGCATGATATATTATATTCACATGAGCTTATGCAACCTTTTTTACCTCACAAATTCACAGCTGTTACCACATTCCCTGTTTGTGGTTTATAAAAACATGATGTGTTTTGATACTGACTGATTAAACACTCTTCAAAGCGTTGATTTCATGTGAGTTTTTGTAAAGCTCCTCAGGCATTTTGCATCACTCGGCTACTTCAAGTGCACAATAATAGAGAGCTGAATCTGTCAGAGCTGCTTTTACAATAATGAGTTCAGTGGATGACTGGGATGTAGTTGACTGAAAACCGTCGGGTATATCTTCATCACTGCTCCAAGATCGAGCACCTTTATACAGTATATATTCTGGTTCTCTGTTTGGATATTGTCTGTACCAGTAAAGCCAAATATCATTGCTGATAGTTTCATATGTACAGCTCAGTGTCACAGACTCTCCTTCTTCTCTGATTATATTAGTCTCTCCTTCTCTTGGTCCAATCGTATCAGCAAATACACCTGCAGTCAATCATATTTTAAAATACCATGAAGTAATTAAGTTTTTTTTTCAATAAAAAATATATTAGATTAAATTAATTGATTAACAAAATATAATGAATTGTGATTCAAAGTATATTTACCTGAAACTGTGATGAGCATTATGAGTATCATCTGCCTCTCCTTCATCCTAACTGAAGTCCACTTTACAGTTCAGATGTTTAGTTTCTAGTATTTTCAAATTGATTCATTAGAGTGCCATTATTCATTTATGGAGTTATTAGTTCCAAATTATGCTGAATGTGACTTTATAAAATGAATTAAATTATAAGAGCAGCTTGAGGTTGAATGAAAGCACTGTGACTGAGTGAAGTTCTGTTGTGTTGGTGTGGGTTAGTGAAACATGAAACACCTCCTGTGTTTTCAAATGTGTTTCTTTTATCAGGTGTTTGTTTAGTGTGAATAAAAAGCTTTTGAAATACTGTTGCCCCCTTCTGTTGGAGCTCAGAACAGCATGTTTTGTCCAGTTACAGCTCACAATATGTTGTCTAAAATGGTAAATGTTTTGGGTTTTACTTTTACTTTTATTGACTTTCATTTTAATTACAATAATTTAATTGTTGTGCTCACACATTGTCAGAAAAAAATATATAATTTGTTACCCAGCCAGAGAACATTTCCACAGTATGTCAGTTTCTGGAGGATTTAAAAAGAGAATTGAGGGTATTAGGGTTGGAAAGTGATACTGACATGCAAGAAAACAGAACAAATTCAAGACAAACATCATACTGTAATTTTCAGGATTATGCTTAAGTTCTTGTTCAGGACAAACTGTTATTGAAGTAAACATTAATTCATTGTAAAGAAGAGATCGCCTCTAGCTCCAACAGTCCTGAATTTATATAATCTCTTGCTGATCCTACAGCAGATGTGTTTATGATGATCATTATGTGGGATTTCAACTCATAGTTTTCAGTCACATAAATGGCCTGAAGACCTGGAGGGCAAAACATTCATAGAATCGCAACACAAGCTTGTCAATTTTCTACAAATATTAGATCATCTCTCAAAGGAATAAAGCAAAGATATGTGAACAAAGTGCAAGTTTTGGCAATTTGCAATTCATATAAACATCTGCCGCAATATTTCACTCACTAAAAACAGCGGGACATTATGAAATATTTAATGTGAAAAACACTCGAAGTGCCTTAATGTATTAAAACAGTGATATTAAAAGATAAAATTCAGTACAAACTTTATTGATGATGCTTATTTTTTATGCAAGCAGATAAGTCCGTAATATGATGTCACATCAAGTCTATGATTGGAGGATCCATTCTGAGTTACTCTCTGTACTAGTAAAGCCAGCTTAGAATATCGTATATGTTACTTGATAAATCCACTTGTATTGATAGAGCTGTATGTTTGTTTATTAGTTTTTTTGTGTGTGTGCTGTTGAGTGTACATTTCCATCAAGGCTTGATAAGTACGTGAAAACTGTTTTTTTTTTTTACAGTGTTATAGGGTTTCCTGTCACTGTGTCCCACAGTGCTGAATCTGACACTTTGGCAAAGGAGATGATCATATCCACATGGATTTCAGTTTTTCTGTGATTTATGGTTATTCCTGGAACGGGTGGATTAGCTTGAATTGTTGCCCCTGAATCCTCCAATATAAGGAACTGTTGTGGTGAACCAGCATATTAACAATACCAGTTAATACCACGAGCAGAACCGCTGTAGTTACAGGAGAGTGTCACATTGTCACCCTCAAGAGCAAATACTCTGACACTTTTTGGGGTGATGACTTCTGAGGCTCTGGATCCTGCAATTGAAAGTGGCGTTAATTGCAGTTTTCAAACACTTCTGACAGAATAAAATACTTTTTCAGTATTACACCTTCACTTGATGACAGCAGTATAATAATATAGATAAAAATGTTCACTCACTGGACCACAGTAGTAAGAACAAACTAAAAACAGAGCCACTGCTCCACACAGTGTTGTGTGAAGTTCATCTTTAGCTGTAGGCTGTATAGTGTGTGTGTGCTAAACTCCTCCTGTCCTGACATTAAATCCTGACATGAAGCACATGAAACATGAAATGAGCATTTATAGCTGTTTAAATATATGCTTATTTATTTTAATTCTTTGTTTTTTGATAACATTTGTTCATACATGTTAGTTTTTAATGAGACTTCTTATACAACATAATATGAGAAAATAGATAACCTGACAAACAAGCTGACATGAGAAGAGTATGTAATACATACTAAATTATTGTATTCACATGCCTTTATGTAACCCTTTTTACCTCCCAAATTCACAGCTGTTTCTACATTCCCTGTTTGTGGTTTATTACAACATGATGTGTTTTGATACTGATTGATTAAACACTCTTCAAAGCATTATTTTTTTCAAACATTTGAAAACAGACGCAGAGCTTTATTTGTCCAGCTTGACAGGTAAATGTCTTGCTTGGTAAAGGTTAAGCCACAGCGGCGGGTAGTTGGCAAAGGGTGGGCTATTATTTCTCTACTGTATGCTGCACTTTTAAATGTAAACATGTTACCAGATTTCATTAGCCCACCTTCTTGGATTGACTTATATGCTACTTAAAATGTATATATCTACATGTATGTGTACATATATGTACTGTATAGTCTACATAAATGTTATTTTGATCAGATATAAATGGCACTAACGATGACTAACTTTAAATTTGTAATATTTCACAATAATCTTAGTCAGGCCTGTGTGAGGCATTGCTTTCACAGTTTCCACAGCACAATAGCACTATCCTGGTGCTCATTCTTTTCATCTGCTGCACTGGATTTTCAGGATTGTTTAACCAGACTATATCTTTTTAAGCTCATGTCAGCCTGTATGATTTGACTAACGTTGTAAGCTCAAGTAGGTTTTTGTTCAAGCACTGAATATCCTGTTGTCACTGTGGGCTGCAGAGCACAGTAGTACAGAGCAGAGTCAGACACACTTGGATATTGAATGGTCAGAGGAACTGATCTTGAAGTAGAATCATGTCTGGAGTGAAATCGTCCCTTGAACTCAGTGGCCTCATCTCCATCTCCAAATTTATGCCTCCGTAGAATATATTTTGGAGAGTCATAACTGTTTTGTCTGTACCAGAGTAGAGTAGGGCTTGCGCTTGTAGTGTTGTATTTACAATCCAAAGTTACTGAATCCTCCTCTTCATTTGCTGATTGGAAACTTTTAGCCTGATTAACAGAGTCTTGTCCCCTGCATTCTGTGAGGAGGGTAAATTATTTTAGTACATTTGTTTATAAATCTAGATGAAACTGACAGGTAGGAGAAAATACATGCATTAAAATAAGGTACATTACCCATGCAAGTTGCAAACAGGATTAAAAGAGTTTCCACACAGCTTCTCATTGTAATCATGATATAAAAGACAGCCAAAAGTATACAATGTTCTCTTGAATCTAACTGGAACTTGCTGAGACGCTTAAACTCCATGTGACGTCCTGACTGTAAGAGTGGAGCTGTATACTGTTTATCTGTTAAAACATCTCCCCCAAGTGGAAGAGAGCAGACACACATCTGTATATGTCTAGGTTTTCATTTGAGACTACACCACAATTAAATGCAGTGAGAATGAAGTGTTTATGAGTTTGCACATGTTCTAGCTTATGAAATAATAATTATGTACAATTTGATTTCCTCTATTGTATTGCTATTGCTTAGTGGATTTGTCCTTTTGCAGCTGTATACTCTCTTTAAAATTTTATAATCATTCTTATCACATATCATTCTTTCACTATTCTCTTCTAGAAATACTAGACATGCTCACATTTATTAATTTTGTAACCCGAGGTTGTGGGTTCGAATCTCGGCTCTGGCAGGAATTGTCCATGACTGAGGTGAGACCCTTGAGTAAGTCACCGAACCCCCAACTTCTCCCCGGGCGCCGCAGTGTTGGCTGCCCACCACTCCAAGTGTGTGTGTAATTGGATGAGTTAAATGCAGAGAACACATTTTACTGCTGGTCATACTCTGTATAATTGTGTATGTGACAAATAAAAAAATCTTTTTCTTCTTTTTCTTTAATTTTTTTTCTAAAATTAGAATTTTTTTTATCAGGCTCCTATATGTATTTTGTAATTTTGCTTTAATGCCAATTAATAGGTTGTTTTCATTGCTATTAAAGTGAAATATATGAACCTAAACAAAGCATCCTGAGAAAAATGCTAGTTTTAGAAGAAAATTTCAGACAGCACTTAGAGGATTTTGCATCTGAACTCTTCGTAGAAATATACACAGTATATGTTGTTTTTTGTATAGATTGTTTTAATGACATCCTTAGAAATTCATATAACAAAACTTAAAAGAGATGACACAAAAGTTATAATATGATAACCATGTGATGCATTCTAAATTATATTCACATGCCCTTTTTAACCTTGTAAATTCACAGCTGTTACCACATTTCCTGTTTGTGGTTTGTAAAAGCATGATGTGTTTTGATACTGACTGATTATACACTCTTCAAAGCATTATTTTCATGAGAGTTTTTGTAAAGCTCCTCAGGCATTTTGCATCACTGGGCTACTCTCAGTGCGCAGTAATAGAGAGCTGAATCTGACAGAGCTGCTTTTACAATAATGAGTTCAGTGGATGACTGGGATGTAGTTGATTGAAAACCGTCGGGTATATCTTCATTACTACTCTGTGATCGAGTACCTTTATACAGTATATATTCTGGTTCTTTGTTTGGATATCGTCTGTACCAGTAAAGCAAAATATCATTGGTGTTAGTTTCAAATGTACAGCTCAGTGTCACAGGCTCTCTTTCTTCTCTGATTATATTAGTATCTCCTTCTCTTGGTCCAATCGTATCAGCAAATCCACCTGCAGTGAATCATCTTTTAAAATACCATGAAGTAATAAAGGGTTTTGTTCAATAAATTGAACATTATATTTGATTAAATCATGTCATTTATAAAATATAATGAATTGTGGTTAAAAGTATATTTACCTGAAACTGTGATGAGCATTATGAGTAGCATCTGCCTCTCCTCCATCTTAACTGAAGTCCACTTTATAGATCAGGATTTTAGTTTCTAGTATTTATTAAATTAATTTATTAGATCTTTATTGTTGGTTTATTGATTTATTAGTTCCGAGTTATGCTGAATGTTGCTTTATGAAGGTGAGTGACTGCACTAAGACTGAGGGAAGTTCTGTTGTGTATGGATAATGTGGGTGTGGGTTAGTGAAATATGAAAAATGTTCTTTAAATACGTTTCTTATAGAGGTCAGGAGCTTGTTTAGTGTGTTTGAAACAGCTTGTGAAGTAATGTTGCCCCCTTCTGTTGGAGCTCAGAACAGCACGTGTTGTCCAGTTGCTTTAAAATGTGCCATCTAAAATGATAAATGTGTTTGAGCTACATTTATTGACATTTGTTTATATTTCCAATACAATCATTTGATTGTTCTGCTTACACATGTTATGCATAAATGTTTTATGTCCTCATAAAAGTAATAATCTGACCTTCACTTTCAGCCACATAATAGTTGAACAGTTTGACAGATTTTTAAGGATCTAATAAGAACTTTAAAATATATGAAATATCTGTTTGATTTTTCACTTTACTTAAAACCTCACCTCACATTTTGCTTTCTTTCTGCCTAAACTTTCTTTCAGTCTTATTTAAAGAGGTTTTTGTACAGCATGCAATGGATTTCCTTTCATTGTGGGCTCCAAAGCACAGTAGTACAGAGCAGAGTCCGTGACAGCAGCAGAGGAGATCTTCAGATACACACTACTGTTGTCTTTTATGTGATTGATTGAGACTCCAGCAACTGGAGGATCAGCTTTAGTAACTGTCCCATAGGACTCCAGTATGAGGAACTTTGGTAGTGAACCTGTGTATTGACGATACCAGTGAAGACCTCGAACAGAACCAGTGTAGCTGCAAGAGAGAGTCACACTGTCACCCTCATCAGCAAACTGAGAAGCACTGTATGGTGTGATGGTTTCTGCAGCTCTGGAACCTGCAAAAAAAAAAAAGAGAGAAACTTTTTCAAATCTAAAAAGTCTATTAAAGTGCAATTTTGTTAGCTTGGTTACATTTCTGAGATATAGTAGTCAAGCTCGTTTGCTTAAGTAAGAGAAATAAATTACAGTACAAAACTAAATGTGTTCTATAGACTGAAAGGTTGCTTGTAAATTTCACATTTAAGTAACACATTTGAATTAAACATGAGAAAAAACAGTATAGTATTTACTTGTAAAAGAAAAAACTAAAAGATTCTTTGTTTTATTGACAAATTCTAAATACATATTTTTTTAATTGTACTTGTAAAATGTCTGGCATGTGCAACAATACCCTACCTTGAGCTGATGATAGTAATATAATTAAATAGATCAACATGTTGGCACAATAATCAGGTTTGAACAGGAGACACAGAAACATCAGATGATACAAAGAGGTTTGTGAAATGCTGACAGTCTTATTGTATTTCACAATGTATTTGCTAAACTCCTCCTACTCAGACTGACAACATTCAGCCCTCACCTCATACAATATATGACAGAGAAGACTGTTATTTATAACACAGTGCCACATATTGAATACAATAAATAAAGAATATTATCAAATAGATACAGATAGATAAATTACAAGTTACATGTACAACATATTTCAGTGACATATTTTAGGTGGGATAATCTTAAACGTACACATGATATAGATTTTCCATGGTAGAGGGAAATTAGGATAATTGTCCAGATTTGCAAAAAGCATATTTATGTTGCTTACAGTTAGGTTTAAATTGAAGGCTGTTAAATTGTATTTATTTGATTAAATTATGAAAGAGTAAAGAGTTTTTATTATTTATTTATTGGTTAGATTTTTTATATAAATATGCATTGAATAGTAAAATGTCAGTAAAAATATCCTTGTTTTAATACTTTCCCCAAATACAGTGAGGTTTTTGTACAGTGTAGTGTGTGTTTCCTGTGACTGTGGGCTCCAGAGCACAGTAGTACAGAGCAGAATCTGTGACTTTAGCAGAGGAGATCTCCAGAATCACATGGGTTTTCTTTTCATTCAGTTTTGTTGAGAATCGAGGATCTTGATCTACAGCTTTGGACTTTTGTAAAACTTCCCCAGTAGCATGAAGAATGATGAAAAGAAATTCAGGAGCCAATCCAGGATATTGTCGATACCAAAATAAACTTCTTGCTGAGGAGTAGCTACAGGAGAGACTTATAATGTCCTCTTCTGTCCCAGACATACGAGTTTCTACTGGTGTGATGACATTCCCAAAACTGATACCTGCAGATGAGATTATCAAGATTTGACAACATTTTGACAACAAATAAGCAGAAAAATTAAACTGAGGGTTTGAGGGTTGAAATTGGATACTTACATGCAAGACAACAGAACAAAGTCAAAACAAACAGCATCATTTTTTCAGGGTGATATTATAGTTCATCTGCAGGACAAACTGTTACTGAAGTAACATTAATTTATTGTATAGCAGCAGTTGTCTCTAGCACCTCCCCTTAAAACTACAGCCCTGAATTCATGAAGCAGATCATGTCTCTCTGATCCTACAGTGGATGTGTTCATGATGATCATAATTATTTCACACTTTTAGACATATTAGCAAAGATGAACATTAAATCAAAAAATATTGTGTAAGAACTTTGTTTTTATTATTTGATTGATTGATTGATTAATTCATTCTTTCACTCATTTAACAAATCACACAACTGTTATATTTGTTATATTTAATAGCTGTTGCAGGTACAGTATATAGCAGTTTAGTTTAAAAATATCTTTGAGACATTGCATCTATATGGGCCTATAATAATATTACAATTGTTCTGAGTTGTTTATTAGATTTGTTCATAGTAATGGTTGATGTAAGTGACTGAAACCAACTGTTCAGTTTATTCTAGTAGTTATGCAGTTCTAGTATGTACACTCTAAAACAAATCTGTAAAAAATAGGGCACAATATACTGTATAATTTGAAGGAGTTTTTCTGTATTTATTTTTTTACAGGTGTTTTACCAGTATTTTGAATTGTACACTTCATTGCATTGTGTTTTAGAGTAAACAGAAATGTCCGTAAAATTAATGGATAATCTCATGTGTAATGAGCTGCCAGTATTTTGTCTGTTATTTTACAGATTAATTTTTTACAGTGTAGGATCTCTATGGAAGAAATTCCCTTCTGAGTTGCTTACTGTCTATACAAGTAAAGTCAGTTTACACTAACAATACTTTAATTACACTACATATGTGTCTTTGTTATTTTTTTGACCTTTTTGTTGTTGAGTCCAGATGTGGTTTGTACATTTCTATCAAGGCTTGATAAGCATATGAAAATTGTTTTTGTACTGTGTTTTAGGGTTTCCTGTCACTGTGGGCCTCAGAGCACAGTAGTACAGAGCAGAGTCTGACACTTTGGCAAAGGAGATGATCAGATCCACACGGCTTTCAGTTTTTCTGTGATTGATGGTTATTCCTGGGACGGGTGGATTAGCTTGAATTGTTGCCCCTGAATCTTCCAATATGAGAAACTGTGGTGAACCTGCATACAGGCGATACCAGTGAACACCACGAGCAGAACCGCTGTAGTTACAGGAGAGTGTCACATTGTCACCCTCAAGAGCAAATACTCTGACACTTTTTGGAGAGATGACTTCTGAGGCTCTGGAACCTGCAAAAGAAAGTAGCATTAAATGCAGTTTTCAAGTACTTCCGCTGGAATATAATACTTTTACTTTTACTACATTTTACCTTCAGCTGATAACAGCAGCATAATAATATAGATCAGCATGTTCACTCACTGAACTAGTAAGAACAATCTAAAAACAGAGCAGCTGCTCCACACAGTGTTGTGTGATGTTCATCTTTACCCAGCTGTATGCTGTATAGTGTCTATGCTGAACTCCTCCTCCTGTCCTGACATAAAATCTGGAGCATGCATACAGTAGCTGTTAAATTATACATTAATTACTTTTAATTCTTTATTTTTGATAATGCATTTGTGTTCTTCATTTTGCTGCTCATTGCCAATATTGTAGCCTATTACCATTTTGTTAATACATGTGCGTTTCAAATTTTTAATGAGATTCCTTATACAAAATGATAGAAAAGATAACCATAACAAACAAGCTAACATGAGAAGAATATGTAATACATGCTAAATTATATTCACATGCCCTTATGCAACCTTTTAAACCTCCCAAATTCATAGCTGTTACCACATTCCCTGTCTGTGGTTTATAAAAACATAATGTGTTTTGATACTGATTTATTAAACACTCTTCAAAGCGTTCATTTTGAATGAGTTTTTTGTAAAGCTTCTCTAGTATTTTATATCACTGAATACTCTTAGAGCACAATAATAGAGAGCTGAATCTGACAGAGTTACACTGTTAATAATGAGTTCAGTGGATGACTGGGATGTAGTTGATTGAAACCCATCTGGGATATGCTCATTGGTCCATGATCGAGAACCTTTTTTACAGTATATATTCTGGTTCTCTCTTTGGATACTGTCTGTACCAGTATAGATCAATTGTATTTCTGCTTGTTTCATATGTGCTCAGTGTCACAGACTCTCCTTTTTTCTGATTATATCAGTTTTTCCTTCTCTTGGTCCAATTCTATCAGCAAATCCACCTGAAATGAAATACGCAATAATACATATATCACAATCTAATACAGAATTAGTGTAAGTTGCAAGTTACTGTTGTAAATAAAATACAGTATATTGAGCTGAAACTGTGAGAAGTATCTTGAGTAGCATTGGTCTCTTCTCCATTTCCTCTGATTTAAAGTCAGGTTTAACTCTTTTAAGAAAAATGTTTTAGTTTACAGTGTTGTCAAACTGATTTACCGGAGAGTTGTAACAAAGTATGGTGAATGTGGCTTCATAAAATATATAAAAATGTGAGAGTAGCAAATGTGTGACTGAATACACAGAGTCTGGGTGAAGTTTTATTGTGTTCTAATAATGTGGGTTTGGTCAGTGAAACATAAACATGCTCTGTGCACTACTGCATATATCACTAGTGCTTTACCTGTAACATCCAACTGCATTTCAAACAGATCTAATCAAATACATTTGCTTTATCAAAATTACACAGAGCAAGTCAAAATATAGACTTTGACCTGGGTGTTACTTTAATAATGATTAGTCAACATTCACTAGAGTCAGTGTTTTAAATGAAATGTCAATAGCACATCACGGGAGAGCATCGGGAAATGCTTGTGAAACATTACATGAGATTATGTTGCCCTCTACTGTTGAAGCTCAAACAGCAGGTGTTTATTTTGAAATTATGTGCTTTCGTGAATGGTAATTATGTTAGAGACACATTTACTTTTACTTTCATATTCCTTTTTTTATTTGTCTCTGAACTATTTAGAAGTTTAAACAACATGTATTCACACATATTTCAAAATAAATATTTTGAATATTTTATATAAGCATGACAAATGTTTTCTTTAGCAAGTTACTGATTTTTTTTAGCTACCACAACAAATATCTGCAGAGATTTGCTGGATGATTAACAATTAACCCACTGGATGATTAACGTAAGTCATGTTTTTGTACAGTGTAGTGTGTGTTTCCTGTCACTGTGGGCTCCAGGGCACAGTAGTACAGAGCAGAGTCTGTCACTTTAACAGAGGAGATCTCCAGATCCACACGGGTTTTCTTTTCATTCAGTTTTCCAGAGAATCGAGGATCTTGTTCTACAATTTTAGACTTCTGTGAAACTTCTCCTGACCTATGTAGTATTATCAAAAGAAATTCAGGAGCTGAGCCAGGATATTGGCGATACCAATGCAGACTAAACGCTGAGGAGTAGTTACAGGACAGAGTTATATTGTCCCCATCTGTCCCAAGCACCTCAGGCTGGACTGGTGTGATGATATTTCCAAAACTGACACCTGTGAATCAGATTTAATCACATTAACTGCATTGTCATGAAATACAAAAGTACAAGAAACCAAAAATAAAAATACAATTAAATAGAAAAGAAAATAAGACATATTTAATAATATAAGAATGTAAATTAAAATTCTTACATGGAAGAGTGCAGAACAAAAGTAAAAAGCTGAGCACCATTTTTGCAGTGGATTAGTTCCTCTGCCACACAGACTGTTAGACAGCAAACCCCCAGTAGAGGATGTCTCCAGATAGCACCTCCCCTAAAACCTGCACCCTATTAAAACACAATCATCCTTTTGAGTCTTTTACAGCAAACTTCAACACCAAACTCTGACTATTCCTGAACTGGAATTTACAACAACCATCAATTAAGAACAGCAAAAACCATTAGGAGGATAACTTAAGGTATCTAACAATATAACTCAAATCCCCCCGGTAACCATCTTTTCATTTTACTGCCATCTGGCAAGCACTTCAGGAGCATGATGGCAAAAACTGAGAGATTGAGGAGGAGCTTCTTCCCTCAGGCCATCAGGCTCCTAAACTCAAAATCGGTCTCATAACATCATTTATCATGTCTCATATTACATACTGTACATATTGTGTGTACATACCCTGTACAACCATGTGTGCACATTCTTCTGCACATCCCTGTTTACATTATTATTTATTAAGTCCACACTATACTGTATTGCACATTTTATTTCATTGCACAATGTACCCCTTATTTTATTTTCTTATTTTTATTTTATTCTTAACTATATTTATATATATAATTTTGTGCTATGTTTCATTTTTTTTTTTTTTTTTTTTGCACTGTCCATTGAGCGGACCTGTCCTGATATACATTTCACTACTGATTATATCCTGTATAATTGAGTATGTGATGAATAAAAGAACCTTGAACCTTGAAGTATAACAGTCAATTGGTTGTTTTAAGTACATTTTAACATGTCGTCCTCTATTGGTAAAACTTGGAAACACAGACATTGGTCTAATGTATTTGTCTACATACACAGTAAAATATACAATATTAAGATTTCAGATGCAAAAGCCTCTGAGTGCCATCTGAAATTTTCTTCTAAAATTAGCATTTTTATCAGGCTCCTATATTTATGTTTAGTTATTTCACTTTAATGGCATAGAAAAGGACATATACATTGCCATTAGATTAGATTTACTGAACCTAAACATAGGAGCCTGATAAACGTCCCGGGTTACGTATGTAACCCTGGTTCCCCGAGGGAACGAGACGCTGCGTCGAGACGCTAGGGGAACGCCATCAGCGTTGTCCAGCTCTGAATCATATGTGTAATCAGTCAAAATTGACGGCCAGACGTCAGGTGCGGTGACGTCACGACCAGGATGCTTAAAAGCACGTGATGTGCAGCCGGCGCCAGCTTCCAGGAATGAAGCATAGCTCTAGTAGGGATGCGGAAGTATGGCCCTGCGACGCAGCGTCTCGTTCCCTCGGGGAACCAGGGTTACATACGTAACCCGGGACGTTCCCCTCCGGGAACATCGAGCTGCGTCGAGACGCTAGGGGAACGAGATATCCACGCCGCCATACTTGCAAATCCCTGCTTAGTGTGTGGAGTGCACAGCTATGGCAAGGGAAAAGACAAGCCAGGGGTGGCTCGCAGAGCCAGGTCGTAGAACCTGGAAAGTTAGGGGCGTAGCCCACCCACCAGCGTCACAGATGTCCTGCACAGGTACACCTGCCAGAAGGCCTTGGAGGCCGCCATACCTTAAGTAGAGTGAGCCTTGATTCCCAAAGGCGAGGGAGATCAGAGGACTCGAGGTCATAGGAGAGCATCCAGATCCACTACTTAGCATAAGCACCCTGGCCTCCACCGGAGGAAACGTAAAAAGAGAGTTTGCCTATTGAAAGGCCACCAAGAGGGGCGTGGTAGGTGCTATAGCCGCCACGTAGACCTTCAGGGTGGAGTGGGCTAACTCTGCGGAGAAACGGGCCTGCGAGAGCTCCAGCACTGTCCCAACAGGCAGTTTAACTGGATCAAGCTGGCGGTCTCCGCACCCGGAGTCTCAACTTCAGGGCGTACAGTTTCCTTATTGAGGGAGCTCTAGATTGGAGGATGGTCTCAGCAACCTCAGTTGAGAGACCAGAGGCTATGAGTTGTGCCCCCTCGGGAGCCACACCCATAGTTTCCACAACTCCGAGCGGGGGTGAAAGATCATGCCCGCTGCCAGTGAGAGGAGATCCCTCCTGACGGGAATCCCCCATGGAGAGCCGTCGAGGAGAGAAATCGGGTCAGAGACTATACTCGGCCCGGCCAGAACAGGGTTTTTCAATAGAAGGACCCCGTCCATGCGCACTCTCTCTAGAACTCCCAGGAGCTGAGCGATCGGGGGAGGCGTACAGACGAAGCCTCAGCCACGATTGTACCATAACATCCAGCCCCTTAGCGGAGCTGGATGTCTGCCTCGACAGGATGGCTGCTCCTATCCTTTACGAAGGGAAGAACCCGATATTAATACGCTTTGCCCCCAAAGCACATTTCAGGAACTTCCTGTGATGGGGAAGGAGTATGCATCTTTAGATCGCTCGTGACCACCAGTCCTCGGATCTGGTGAGAGACACGTGCTTGAAGAGAGCTTTCTGAACTTCAGTCGTGTGACTGAGCGGTTCAGTTAGCTTAGATCTAAGACGGACGCAACCCCTTTCCCCAGAACAATGAAGTACGGCTGTAGAACCTGAACTCTTTGTCTAGAGCAGGGACCACCTCGATGGTCTCCTCCCTCAGGAGAGTGCTCACTTCTTGTTCCATTACCAGAGCCTGCTCGCCCGTAGAAAGGCTGTGGCAGAGCGCCACATAGCCTTGTTCTACAGTGTGCGTGACCCATCGAGACCCATTTGGCAGCAGTTCCACGCTGCCGAATAGTCTACTAAGGGAACCAGTCTCTCGAGACTGGTCTCTGGTGTACTTAGAGCGGCTAGCTCGGTGCCCTGGAACGGAGGACCGGCAGGGGACGGCCCGATCTAGCTGCTCTAGAGACCCCCGAAGGGGTGGCGAGCCTCCCAGCTCCGCTACATTTCTGGGCGGAAGAGACTGAGAGAAACGCTCGCTGGAGACCGCTGCGCCCTGGAACACGGCAGGGTTAGCAGACTGATCTCCTGAGGGCACTGAGGAGAGACGGGCACCGTGTAATGCGGTGTAAACCGCTCTTCCCCAGAGGGGCCTGCCCTCATAAGTCCTGGGATGTAGCATCAGGACTGCCTTAGAAGTCTCCTATTGGAAATGACGGTCCTCAGACCCGCGTCATCTCTAGGAAGACTAAGGAACCAGAGTCTGCTCAGGCAGGACCCAATAAGACACGCTTGGCAAGGGCTCCCACACCGCCAGATGACTTACTAAGGGAACCAGTCTCTTGAGACTGGCCTCTGGTGTACTTAGAGCGGCTAGCTCGGTGCCCTGGAACGGAGGACCGGCAGGGGACGGCCGATCTAGCTGCTCTAGAGACCCCCGAAGGGGTGGCGAGCCTCCCAGCTCCGCTACATTTCTGGGCGGAAGAGACTGAGAGAAACGCTCGCTGGAGACCGCTGCGCCCTGGAACACGGCAGGGTTAGCAGACTGATCTCCTGAGGGCACTGAGGAGAGACGGGCACCGTGTAATGCGGTGTAAACCGCTCTTCCCCAGAGGGGCCTGCCCTCATAAGTCCTGGAATGTAGCATCAGGACTGCCTTAGAAGTCTCCTAAGGGAACGACGGTCCTCAGACCCGTGTACTTAGAGCGGCTAGCTCGGTGCCCTGGAACGGAGGACCGGCAGGGGACGGCCGATCTAGCTGCTCTAGAGACCCCCGAAGGGGTGGCGAGCTTCCCAGCTCCGCTACATTTCTGGGCGGAAGAGACTGAGAGAAACGCTCGCTGGAGACCGCTGCGCCCTGGACACTGGCAGGGTTGGCAGACTGATCTCCTGAGGGCACTGAGGAGAGACGGGCACCGTGTAATGCGGTGTACACCGCTCTTCCCCAGAGGGGCCTGCCCTCACCAGTCCTGGGCTTTGGCATCAGGACTGCCTCAGAGGCCTCCTATTGAAAAGACGGTCCTCAGACCTATGTCATCTCTAAGGAAGACTAGGAACCAGAGTCTGCTCAGGCAGATCCCAATAAGACACGCTTGGCAAGGGCTCCCACACCGCCAGGTGACTTACTAAGGGAACCAGTCTCTTGAGACTGGCCTCTGGTGTACTTAGAGCGGCTAGCTCGGTGCCCTGGAACGGAGGACCGGCAGGGGACGGCCGATCTAGCTGCTCTAGAGACCCCCGAAGGGGTGGCGAGCCTCCCATCTCCGCTACATTTCTGGGCGGAAGAGACTGAGAGAAGCGCTCGCTGGAGACCGCTGTGCCCTAGAACACTGGCAGGGTTAGCAGACTGATCTCCTGAGGGCACTGAGGAGAGACGGGCACCGTGTAATGCGGTGTACACCGCTCTTCCCCAGAGGGGCCGGCCCTCAAGGCCCTGCATCAGGGCGTTCTGGCCGAAGACTATCGATCCGCAGATCCGTCTTCGGCCGGGCGCGTCACTCTGACTCCGATTCTGGCGAGTACGAGAAGTGACATTCCCCGAATAAGGAGCTGGAACACAATTAGGGCTGCTCCGCCCAGCAGCCAAGCTGACCACCTCAACCTCCTTGGAGGAAGAGAGGTAAACATTGTGCTCTCACTTGAGAAGTATCCCAAGAGGCTCTTGTATGTCATATACAATATATAATTGTATATATTTCTCTACAATATATTATATATATATAATATATATATATATATATGTATAAATATATATCTATAAATATATATCTAACTTTCATAGTCGGATAAAATGCATAGTTAATTATTCAAAATTAAATGCAGTCAAACACCCAGACAAGTAAACACGGTCTGAAAGTGCATAAATGAACCGAGAATCACCATAATGCGCGCGTTGCCTCGGCAACGCGCGAGCCGCTCGGAACAAAACAAATAAATCTTCTTGGAGAGAAACTGCTGCAGATTAGCGCACTCTCACTCAAGGGGGAAGAACTACAGCTTAGGCTTCCGCCCCGGGAGAGCGCTAGACCTGGGGAATACAGGTGGAAATAGGGCGAACCCGTCTCCAACCCGTCCGCCAGATCTATGTGCGATCCCCGTGATCTCACTCACCGCGGTGCCTCAGCAGCAGCGGGAGCGCGAGATTTCATAGGCGCGGACATACTCCTCGGAGCGTGCCCGGCGGGAGCACAATGCATTGCAGCGGACGCTGGATCTGATGGGAAAAGAAGATAGGGGATCACCCGTCTTAATCTTCCCATCTAATCCATCTGCGAGCACAGCCACTGCTCCGCCTCAGCGGCAGCGTGGCAGGTGCTGCGAGGAGCGCAGGTGAAAACTCCCTCCTCAAAGAGAGTTTTCGCCTCCAGCCAGATCATCGCAAAAACTGTGTGTATACCGAGAGCGCTAGACCTGGGGAATACAGGTGGAGATAGGGCGAACCCGTCTCCAACCCGTCCGCCAGATCTATGTGCGATTCCCGTGATCTCACTCACCGCGGTGCCTCAGCAGCAGCGGGACTGGGAGATCATAGGCGCGGACACACTCCTCGGAGCGTGCCCGGCGGGAGCACAATGCATTGCAGCGGACGCTGGCTCTGATGGGAAAAGAAGATAGGGGATCACCCGTCTTAATCTTCCCATCTAATCCATCTGCGAGCACAGCCACTGCTCCGCCTCAGCGGCAGCGTGGCAGGTGCTGCGAGGACGCAGGTGAAAAACTCCCTCCTCAAAGAGAGTTTTCGCCTCCATTCGGAGAGAAACACACAGTCTGTAACGTGATCTACTTTCGCCCTCATTGGCCTTTGATATGTCTGCTTCTAGTCTTTCTTTGCCTATCTTTTTAAGAATAAACTTTCTTATTTCCTATCTGATAGTAACAGACTCACAGAACACATTCGACTGACACACACAGAGAGCTTTGCTGAATGACAAAAAAGCTGGCGCCGGCTGCACATCACGTGCTTTTAAGCATCCTGGTCGTGACGTCACCGCACCTGACGTCTGGCCGTCAATTTTGACTGATTACACATATGATTCAGAGCTGGACAACGCTGATGGCGTTCCCCTAGCGTCTCGACGCAGCTCGATGTTCCCGGAGGGGAACAATGCTTATTTTAGATGAAAATTCCAAACGGCACTTTTGCATCTGAACCCTTCATTTATTCTGAACAGTGTTTCAATTTTTTTGCCAGAAATGTATGCAAATTAGCACATATTTCATTAAATAATGACTAATTTGCATATCTAAACCTAACATTTGAGAAAACTTGTAATACAATTTTTTTTTGCAATCATCAATTAATCAATCAGCTGGGTAAGTAAAGCGATAGTTATATTTTTGACCTATTCACCTGCAGTGTCTCGAATTATGAGGGTTGAAATTAAAGAGAAGAGAGCAAAGCCAAATAAAGAGAAAAGAATGATGAGAAAATAATTCTTTTTCAGAATGATGTTTCATTTAATCAGAAAATTTTACTGAATAAAAATTCATTCATTCTATAGCAGAGGGTGTCTCCAGCTAGCACCTCTTATTAAAGATACAGTCCTGATTGTATTAAGTATATCATCTCTCTCTGATCCTAGATTTATGATCTCTGATCCTGAATGTGTCTGTGATGATAACGTACTGCATAATTAATATTTTTCATCATAGCCTTATAATTATTCAGACCTAGATTTGTCAAATATACTGATTAATCTGAGGCCTCTGTCAAAGTTTTGTTCATGTATTTATTAAAGGTTTTATTGTTTAATTTGTATTATTTGCTCCCTTTTATCATTCAGGCTAGTGATGACACTGATAAAAAGGACCCGAAGAACAAAATCCATAATCTTGAATGTAAAAATGTTTTTTAGTGTGTTATTTTGTTGTTGTTGTTGTTGTTGTTGTTGTTGTATTACAATGATTTTATTGATTTCAGAACATTTAAAATTATATCCGTAGGAATTGATAAAACATAAAATGAGGAAAAAAATAGATAAAAGTGATCACATAAAACAATGTGAGGCATGCTATATTATATTCACATGAGCTTATGCAACCTTTTTTACCTCACAAATTCACAGCTGTTACCACATTCCCTGTTTGTGGTTTATAAAAACATGATGTGTTTTGATGCTGATTGATTAAACACTCTTCAAAGCGTTGATTTCATGTGAGTTTTTGTAAAGCTCCTCAGGCATTTTGCATCACTGGGCTACTTCAAGTGCACAGTAATAGAGAGCTGAATCTGACAGAGTTACACTGATAATAATGAGTTCAGTGGATGATTGGGATGTAGTTGATTGAAACCCATCTGGTATATCCTCATCGCTGCTCTTTGATCGAGCACCTTTATACAGTATATATTCTGGTTCTTTGTTTGGATATTGTCTGTACCAGTTAAGCCAAATATCATTGCTGTTTGTTTCAAATCTACAGCTCAGTGTCACAGACTCTCTTTCTTCTCTGATTATATTACTATCTCCTTCTCTTGGTCCAATCGTATCCGCAAATCCACCTGCAGTGAATCATATTTTAAAATACCATGAAGTAATTAAGTTTAAAAAAAATATATATATATTACATTAAATTAATTGATTAACAAAATATAATTAATTGTGATTCAAAGTATATTTACCTGAAACTGTGATGAGCATTATGAGTATCATCTGCCTCTCCTTCATCTTAACTGAAGTCCACTTTACAGTTCAGATTTTTAGTTTCTAGTATTTTCAAATTGATTCATTAGATTGTCATTATTAATTTATGGATTTGTTTGTTCCAAATTATGCTGAATGTGACTTTATAAAATGAATTAAATTATGAGAGCAGCTTGAGGTTGAATGAAAGCACTGTGACTGAGTGAAGTTCTGTTGTGTTGGTGTGGATTAGTGAAACATGAAACACCTCCTGTGTTTTCAAATGTGTTTCTTATAGACATCAGGTGTTTGTTTAGTGTGAATAAAAAGCTTTTGAAATACTGTTGCCCCCTTCTGTTGGAGCTCAGAACAGCATGTTTTGTCCAGTTACAGCTTTACTGTGTGCTTTAAAATATGCCGTCTAAAATGGTCAAGGTTTTGGGTTTTACTTTTACTGACTTTAATTTGCATTACAATCATTTAATTGTTGTGCTCACAGATTGTCAGAAAAAATATATAATTTGTTACCCAGCCAGAGAACATTTCCACAGTATGTCAGTTTCTGAAGGATTTAAAAAGAGAATTGAGGGTATTAGGGTTGGAATGTGATACTGACATGCAAGAAAACAGAACATATTCAAGACAAACAGCATACTGTAATTTTCAGGATTATGTTTAAGTTCTTGTTCAGGACAAACTGTTATTGAAGTAAACATTAATTCATTGTAAAGAAGAGATCGCCTCTAGCTCCAACAGTCCTGAATTCATATAATCTCTTGCTGATCCTACAGCAGATGTGTTTATGATGATCATTATGTGGGATTTCAACTCATAGTTTTCAGTCCCATGAATGGCCTGAAGACCTGGAGGGCAAAACATTCATAGAACCGCAACACAAGCTAGTCAATTTTCTACAAATATTAGATCATCTCTCAAAGGAATAAAGCAAAGATATGTGAACAAAGTGCAAGTTTTGGCAATTTGCAATTCATATAAACATCTGCCGAAATATTTCACTCACTAAAAACAGCGGGACATTATGAAATATTTAATGTGAAAAACACTCAAAGTGCCTTAATGTATTAAAACAGTGATATTAAAAGATTAAATTCAGTACAAACTTTATTGATGATGCTTATTTTATATGCAAGCAGATAAGTCCGTAATATGATGTCACATCAAATCTTTGATTGGAGGATCCATTCTGAGTTACTCTCTGTACCAGTAAAGCCAGCTTAGAATATTGTATATGTTGCTTGATAAATCCACTAGTATTGATAGAGCTGTATGTTTGTTTACTAGTTTTTTTTGTGTGTGTGCTGTTGAGTCCAGCTGTTGTTTGTACATTTCCATCAAGGCTTGATAAGCACGTGAAAACAGTTTTTTTTTACAGTGTTATAGGGTTTCCTGTCACTGTTTCCCACAGTGCTGAATCTGACACTTGACACTGAGATGATCAGATCCACATGGATTTCTGTTTTTCTGTGATTGATGGTTATTCCTGGAACGGGTGGATAAGCTTGAATTGTTGCCCCTGAATCTTCCAATATAAGGAACTGTTGTGGTGAACCTGCATATTAACAATACCAGTTAATACCACGAGCAGAACCGCTGTAGTTACAGGAGAGTGTCACATTGTCACCCTCAAGAGCAAATACTCTAACACTTTTTTGGGTGATGACTTCTGAGGCTCTGGGTCTTACAATTGAAAGTGGTGTTAATTGCAGTTCCCCTCCGGGAACATCGAGCTGCGTCGAAACGCTAGGGGAATGCCATCAGCGTTGTCCAGCTCTGAATCATATGTGTAATCAGTCAAAATTGACGGCCAGACGTCAGGTGCGGTGACGTCACGACCAGGATGCTTAAAAGCACGTGATGTGCAGCCGGCGCCAGCTTTTTGTCATTCAGCAAAGCTCTCTGTGTGTGTCAGTCGAATGTGTTCTGTGAGTCTGTTACTATCAGATAGGAAATAAGAAAGTTTATTCTTAAAAAGATAGGCAAAGAAAGACTAGAAGCAGACATATCAAAGGCAATGAGGGCGAAAGTAGATCACGTTACAGACTGTGTGTTCCTCTCTGACTGGAGGCGAAAACTCTCTTTGAGGAGGGAGTTTTTCACCTGCGTCCTCGCAGCACCTGCCACGCTGCCGCTGAGGCGGAGCAGTGGCTGTGCTCGCAGATGGATTAGATGGGAAGATTAAGACGGGTGATCCCCTATCTTCTTTTCCCATCAGATCCAGCGTCCGCTGCAATGCATTGTGCTCCCGCCGGGCACGCTCCGAGGAGTGTGTCCGCGCCTATGATCTCCCAGTCCCGCTGCTGCTGAGGCACCGCGGTGAGTGAGATCACGGGAATCGCACATAGATCTGGCGGACGGGTTGGAGACGGGTTCGCCCTATTTCCACCTGTATTCCCCAGGTCTAGCGCTCTCTCGGGATACACACAGTTTTTGCGATGATCTGGCTGGAGGCGAAAACTCTCTTTGAGGAGGGAGTTTTCACCTGTGCTCCTCGCAGCACCTGCCACGCTGCCGCTGAGGCGGAGCAGTGGCTGTGCTCGCAGATGGATTAGATGGGAGATTAAGACGGGTGATCCCCTATCTTCTTTTCCCATCAGATCCAGCGTCCGCTGCAATGCATTGTGCTCCCGCCGGGCACGCTCCGAGGAGTGTGTCGCGCCTATGAATCTCGCACTCCCGCTGCTGCTGAGGCACCGCGGCGAGTGAGATCACGGGATCGCACATAGATCTGGCGGACGGGTTGGAGACGGGTTCGCCTTATTTCCACCTGTATTCCCCAGGTCTAGCGCTCTCCGGGGGCGGGCCTAAGCTGTAGTTTCTTCCCTTGAGTGAGAGTGCGCTAATCTGCAGCAGTTTCTCTCAAGAAGATTTTTTGTTTTGTTCCGAGCGGCTCGCGCGTTGCCGAGGCAACGCGCGCATTATGGTGATTCTCGGTTCATTTATGCACTTCAGACCGTGTTTACTTGTCTGGGTGTTTGACTGCATTTAATTTTGAATAATTAACTATGCATTTTATCCGACTATGAAAGTTAGATATATATTTATACACATATATATATATTTATATATATTTATATATTGTTGTAGAGAATTATATACAATTTATCCTATATTGTATATGTCATACAAGAGCTCCTTGGGAATGCTTCTCATAGTGGTGTGCACAATGTTTACCTCTCTTCCTCCAAGGAGGTTGAGTCGTGGTCGCTTGGGGCAGCTGGGCGGAGCAGCCAATTGTGTTCCAGGCTCCTTATTCGAGGGAATGTTCACTTCCGTCGTCGCCATGATGCCGGTAGGTGGGGTTTTCCCAGGGGTGTGACCGCCCGGGCGAAGACGGATCGAGGGATTGATAGTCTTCGGCCCTGTACGCCCTGATGCTGGGCCTTGAGGGCGGCCCCTCTGGGGAAGAGCGGTGTACACCGCATTGCACGGTGCCCTCTCTCCTCAGTGCCCTCAGGAGATCAGTCTGCTAACCTGCCAGTGTTCTAGGGCACAGCGGTCTCCAGCAGCGCTTCTCTCAGTCGCTTCGCCCAGAA